>CAJNOI010000043.1:282400-323514 GCA_905250115.1 Adineta steineri | reverse complement strand
TGCTGTTGTACTTGTAGTTGTCGTTGATGTTGTGGTAGTTGTTGATGTAGTTGTTGATGTTGTCGTAGTTGTTGTTGATGTTGATGATGTAGTTGTTTCAGTAGTTGTTGTGGTCGTTGTAGTTGTTATACTTGTTGTTGTAGTTGTGGTTGATGTTTGAATAGTTGTTTCTGTTGTCCTTATCATTGTTGTTGAGGTTACCAATTCTGTATTAAATAATAAAATTGAATAAGATTTTCTTCGTAATTCATTATTTATCTATCTATTAACAATACAGAGTGGGCCAAAAGTTACTTTACTGAGGAAAAAATTGAATATCTCCATTATCTTTTAGCAGTGTTAGGGATATATTTAAGATTTCTATCCATAAAGATATGACTGGAGAGACGTTTTGTTAAGTAAATGATTCCTTTTCTCTATCTGTCAATAAGTAAAAGTTTGTGTTGAGAATACTGGTGGCATTTAACAAAGGGTCTCTCGAGTCTTCTCCTTATGAATATAAACTTTGAATATACCTCTACCGTTGCAAAAAATCAACTTGCTTACTTAAACCGTAATGAAAATCTTTAATTTTTTTCTCGGTAAAGTGACTTTTGTGTTACCCTGTATATCTCCCTTTAAATATTCTCACATGGCTTTTCCTGTCTTTCTTCTTTGACAATAGTTATTTATAATTATGTTCCTATTACAACAACTGAAACAAATCAGTTGGCATAGCGTCAATTTAGTGCTAAAGTCTTTTAAAATCTTATAAATTGACTCAAATGATATTATTATATGAAATTTTTCGAGATAGTGATAGCTTTCACATATAATAAAACTTATGAAAAACTTTTTATTAATGGTCAAAATATATTTTTCTACAAAATATCTAAATTAATATCAGTGCACATTCTCATTTACATTCTTACATCCTAATCCTTAAGAACAGAGATCACAGAAAATATCTCAAATTTAAATATTACTGACCAAGTGTACACGTTGCACCACTCCAACCGGTCGTGCATGTACAATTATCAGGAGCTGAGCATGTACCACCATTTTGGCAATTATTTGTGCATGTAGCTAAAAAATAATAGAAAGTATTAAAATGAATCAAACTCCGAATTTATATTACCATTTGTACATGTGTCACCACTCCATTCCGTAGTACATGCACAAGTTGTGGGACCTGTGCATCCACCACCATTTTGACAAACAACTGAGCACGGTTCTAAAAAGAATAAACATACATTTGTTCAAAAATCTAGACAAGTGATAAGAGAAACAGCCTACTCACCGACAACTATACCATCGGAACTACTTTCATTGTTACTGTTGCCATTGGGATTAGATTGGATGTGACATAGTTGTACAGGTATAGTGCTGCCATCGTCCGCCGTGATACTAACATTGGTTGCACTATTGAATTGTTGATGGATTCCGGTAAACAGTTCGACTTGACAGGATAAATTTTGACAGGGTAAATGTCCTGGATACTCCAGTGCGACGTCAAAAACGATAGCGACTCCAGGACGATCCGTTTTATCGCATTGAATACTATATGAGAAGTCAAAGGTAAGTATGGTTAGTAGAAATATATTAAAAAGAAAATTACTCGCGGCGACGACGTCGACCTTTGCCGAGTGCCCCTACTGCACTGCTGATGGCCTTAACGATGATGGAACCTACGGGAGAACCGGTTGCTTGTTGTAACTAAAATATAATACATATTATGAATTATCATAAAAGATAAAAAATACATTATCAGCAGTTGTCTGACGGTTGGTAATCGATTGTGCTGTGCGCTTTCTCGCAAATCCAGATGGCAACATGTAAGACGCAGTTAACGAAGTAAGCGAGTTTTCTAGTAAAGAATACCTATGTAAATCAAATAAAATCAATAAAAAAAACTAACTAGCAGCTGTTAATGCTTGCGTGGCCGTGTTGTTGTCAATGTTGTTCATGTTCTTGATGTTGAAATCATTTGTTGATACATAGAGCGGAATCAACGAAAGAACAATTGTGCACGCAACAGCAAATAGTGCCAGTGCAAAACGACCACCCATAGAGAATCTAAATAATTAGTAATATATGACAAAGCTCATCAGATACACTTAAAACTCACGTTCGAGAACGTCTTGAGTGTAGATGAGCCATAGCTTTGAATCAGTTGAATGAGTATTGTCCTGAAATCAAGATAAATTTGATGATTTATATAAATCCCATTAACTATACATATAATTATGGTACTTCTAAGTAGAGTAATAATTCTCAATATGAATGATTTCATTTGAATGATATATACTAAATATAAAAAGTATAGAAGTATTTACCGTGAAATAATATGCACACACGATCAAATTCGAAGCAGAATAATCGAGTATACGAGTTTTAAATTTAAATGAAAGCCAATAACTAAACGAATATGTAATGAGCATATCCTTTTATATTCTCCTTGGTATATGCTTCATTGATGCATAAACAATTGTTTTCATTTTTTCTGCTTGTATTTTATCTCATTAAAAATAACAAGCAAGCAATTAAGCAGATGTGACAACAAATATCTTTGTTTTTATTCATGTATGTAATGCTAATTGCTTATAATTATTTTAGATGGGAAAAATAAATGTGAGTAATTGACAATTTATCTTATAGGAATAAAATATAATTGATCATTTGTCCGATCTGACTAAAATATAATTGATCCTTTGCGTGACCTGAATAAAATATAATTGGTCATTTATCTTACAGAAGAAATAAAGTATAATTGATCAATTATCTTACAAGAGAAATAAAATATAATTGATTATTTATCTTACAGAGATAAAATATACGTAGCAGCCATATTCGAAAGTTTGTTGTTGGACCATGTTTTTTTTCTCATTTATGTATAATTACAGTGTATTATAATTATGAGAGTTCTTATAAATATTTATTCGTTAACAGACGAAAATGAATATCTTGGAAGTTTTTCGCTATTAGTAGAAAGGAAGAGTTGTTTCATATGACATTTTTAAGACTTAGATTGTCGAGATTCAGAAATTATTATGTATAAAACACAGACTGACCGGTGAAGTTTTTGTCTTGATTTAGGACTGTATGAGGTGGGCCCTTTGTTGAACTTTAGAAGAGAGTATATCGGCCGAAAATTACTCGTTTTTAGAAGAGTATGGACATGATTTTATGGTCAGTTTAAGATACCACTCGATAAATAAATGAAGCCTGAATAAAACTAAATAGGTGGTTTCGAATTAAAATTAAACGTTGATTATACAAGATTTATTAGAGTTTTACATTGCCCAATAAAACGTTTTCCTGATTAAAATTCATCAAAATTGCAAAATCCTCTAGACACTAATCCAAGCTTGTCGGTGGACGTGAGAAAATTTGAAAAATATCTGAGTAGACTACTGCTTTGGTGAAATCGTCGGAACCGATCGTTTCTTTTACGTATTTTTTCACTTGGGCATGTAACTAAAGTAGGGCTACAGCTGATTAAAATCACAAATTGTCAGTGAATCATAACTAACTGGAAATCTGTAATTTTGAACATATATAATTCTGAGTTTATTTCATAATAATCAGATCGATAATTTTGATTATGACTGATTATAAGTTAACTGTAATTGGTGTGGAAGTCCTGTTTAATTAGATTTAACTTTTAATTTCATTACACATTATTCTGAATATAGTCTAGATTAAAAGTGTACGAAAGTGGACTATACATTAGTTATTATGAATTAGAAAATTTGCTCATTTGGAATCGAACATGCTGAAGTATCTGTTCATATTTTAATTAGAACACAGTGGATGTTATAGGCCCTAACGAGCTATGACTACCTTAGAAAAAACATGCATTCTGCCGTACTGTACTACTATACACTAAAGATAAAAAATGCATCGAGTCGAAATCAGATCGCTTGTTAAAAAGTGCAATCTAACTGAACCAATTCTCAATCGATATTTTTAACATGAATCTGATCCAAGAACATATGGTTCAACTATGTCTATCTTTTGTGCTGTTCTATCCGCCTTCAAGAGAGTAGACTTATGGTACAGGATAGCAGGAATCAGACTTGAGGGTGAGAATGTGGATGGATAAGAATAATATCCACACCTACACTCTCAAGGAACTACAGAAGCAGTTTGTATGTTACAATATGTACATACTTTCTGTTTTAAGCATAGCAAAATACGACAAAGTATATAAAAGTGGAGCTCGACGGCTCTTATTTTTCGTGGGCCTATGTCATATGGATACAAACTTTCACTTCTGACGGATATATATTAAATCAACCATATACATTCATTATACGATGAAACTCATTTTAAACGACTCTGAAAGCTTCATAAACTAGTATGTAATAAAATATCCGAGTTCTTCTACTAAAAGAGTATAGTCTCATCAACAAAAACTTCATCTTAAATAAAAGTATTTCATCGAAAATGATTCAACACATTCATAAAACTATAAATTGATTATCTTTATTCATATGTTCCGAAAGATAATCGATCAATTACTCGAGTATTGTCGCCACCAAACACAGTACTTTTTCACTTGCAATGAAGATTTAGAGGTAAGTTTTGATTTACTCTACTACTACTACTAGTGGATTTATTATTAAGTATCAATGCACGACTGAAGAATCTTTCTCTGTTGAACTTTTTGTACTACACATTAGAATTATTAGTATTCAATCATTTATCGTTGATGATCAATTTAAATATTTTTATATTCCAATTACAGTATATGATCAATACTCTTAAGTGGACGTTGTATCAAAATAAGTAGGGAAATAAAAATTTGAAAAAGTCACTAGAAATAGTATTACATCACAGATAATTTATAGATCAGTGTATATTGTCAACAAGTATCAGAATCATTATTTTAATATGTAGCATACTCTTCAAAAGATAATTCGCTGTTATTAAAATCTAAAAGAACTTAAATAAATCTTAACACGTTGAAAAAAGATTGCATCTATTTTGTAGTTACGTATGATATATTCTAATATTGAGAGAAACTAAAGACGTCATCAAGTTTCTTCAGTAATTTTGCTAATGTAATTATAGAGATGCCGTTCTCCATTCACAGAATGTTTGCATATGTTACCATCATTTTTTTCTCAATAGACATGTACTTTTGTGAATTAATGTACTTTTTCTTATTGTAATTACATCAAACTTTGACCTTTTCACAAACTTTCTGTTTCTATCGTTTCTTCCTAAAAACAATCAAAAAAATGTTTCAACTAACTTCTTCTGCTATATACATAATATATTACAACAGCATATAAACGAAGGAATAAAAAAGAAAAGAAAAGAGAAGCAAAGCAAGTTTTTAGTGGGTAAAGGTTTTTTTTCTCAAGAAAAAATAATTTAGAATGTGTTGCTGTGATAAACAAGATGTTTTGTCTTTCATTAATACTATCATACATAGACACGGATCCTAACTGTTTGAATGATTGTTAAATTGATGAAGAAAAAGATAATTATCTATTAAATTACAGATCATAATATTCTTTCATCAATCAAAAATTGAAGAATAGCAATGACACTACAGAGTATCAAAAGAGCAGGATTGTGGAAATATTGTCATACTCTATGTTAGAGTCAATTGAAAAAGCTGAATCCAGTGCGTTTGAGTTTGAATGAATATCTAACTTATGTATGAACACAATGAACTAAATTTCAATTCAATGATTTTGATTTTATAAGAAAAATTTCATTTGCGACTAAATCTTGATTGTTCTATATGTTTTTTCATATTTATTTGTTTTACATATAACATATATGTTCTAAGTCTGAGTATACTTGTCTCTAAGTAACGTATAAACAAAGAAAAGTCATCTTTACGAATGGATATGTGTTTTTACAAAATAAAATAAAAGTTATGACTAGCTTTCCATTCCATTGATGAAATGTAATAGAAAACGCATACGCTACAATGACAAGAGAAAAAGAAAAAAAATAGTGTTTATCGTTCAACAGATTCCTTTTCTTTTATTCTCAGTTAAATTCATTTCATCAACTTGCAATTTAGCTGGTAATGGCGTCAAGAAGAATTTGTTTATGGCTGATATTTATGATTATTACACAACTGGTTGGAGAGGATATGCGATCAATTCGTATGTCTTCAATGCGTGGTTCCAAATTTCAATGCGGTAATACAACATGTTTACCGTTCGTTAATCTCATTACGACAACTATTATGAAGTGTCAAATGGCTTGTTTAGCTCAAATTTATTGTAGAGCAGCCAGTTTTCATCAATCAACTTCAAATTGTGAATTATTTACTGATATATCAAATGAAATACCACATATAGTAACTGATACCGACATTACTACTATGATTGTTATTGCTGGGACACGATCTCCACCTGGTCAGTATGAATATAGTAGATCTCAAAAGAAATCATATGAAATATTTGAGAGAAAAAAAATATTTTCTTCTTTTAGTAAGCTTTATTCATAATTAGCTTATTGATTAGGAATATGTGTAGAGATGGACCATGATATGGTTCATTTTTTTATCGCTTTTATAGCATCAGAAATATCGAATATACACAGTAAAATAGAAAATTAATAAATCCACTCATACCAGTTGATATAGAAGTAATACATTAAGGAGAGGTCCATTCACAATTAAGAAAAGGAAGAAAGCAAAACTTTTTTTTGCTCATATTCATTACTTATAATAAATAATGAATGTTGATGAAACGTTTTCTTTTCGTAACTTTACAATGAAACCTCCGTCATTTTCCGAATTAATAAGAAATCATGAATAGATCAGAAAAATATTTTATTCCATAGCAAGTGATAGCATCGACGATTCCTTTTGTGCTCTGTTTCTAGTTCAAGTTAGATTACGCAAGTACTTTGTGTAGTGTAGCAACTATAATAATTAATGTAAGAACCTAATGGATGAAAATAATGAGTTTAGTATAAATCATCTTCGGCGGTAGTAGATATTGCAAATAACAGTTTATCCTGCTTTTCAGTTTTGATTAAATTCTAATCAATAAGACATCTATGTGGTATTTGAAAGGTGTGGATGTATGGCCAGTTGTTGATCACTGCTTCTACATCCATATCCACATCCTAAATATATTGTTAGAAAACTAGGGACTAATGTTAGATTATAAGCAAAACTTTATCAAGTTCTTTAGCCTCATACTAATGCCATTTTCGTAAACTAGAACCAACTACGACAACATCAACAACAACAACATCAACAACAACTACAAGTACAACAACAACAACAACAACAACTACAAGTAAAACAACAACAACAACAACAACTACAACAAGTACAACAACAACTTCAACAACAACTAGTTAGTATTATGCTAGAGGATTTTGTCGCATCCTGACAGATCTTTAGTTCGAATCTTGAGTGTATCGTTGTGCGTTAGATATGGATAAAGGGAATACACATATTCCGACCCATATCGTCACACACTAAATACTTCGTATAAGATCCTCAGTACGGCAGTGCAGCAGAGATTTCATATAGTGCTGTTAATATAAAGTACTATAAAAAAGGATTCTTCTTGCACGGTTACCGAAAACGTTTTTGTTGCCCTCTTACGCGATAATCGCAATCCCCAAACCTCAGTGTTAGCTTCTTCATGGTTCAACCATTTCCTTATATTTTTTTAGCCCCATGTGTTCGAACAGGCACATATTCTCAATCGTTTTCATCCGGTGATGCTTCAACAGCTCAATGCACAGCATGGTCATCGTTTGTAGTTATTTTGAATTGTTCAAGTTACTCAAGCATACGTATATTTGGTTCAATCGATGGAACAGGCTTAAGTGTAAGTAACTCGGTTGTTGCCACTGTCATCGTAGTAGCTTTGCGTACTAATGCTACATATACGGGCGTTTCAGATGGCTACACATGGGCAGTTGGTTCTACTGCTTGTGGTCTTGAAATAAGTTCGACTGGAAATTTGTGTCTATGCAGTGCGGGTTATACTCTTAGACCATGCCATGGTGCCAGCTTTGGTGGTATCAATGGTCCAACGTGCGGTGCAGCATCGCAAACAATATCACTTAGTTTTCAGTGAAAAAAAGAGGAAAACAGTTATTTGGATGCAAAACATTTATTTCTTTATAGTTTTCTTTTGCTTTCAATTTCTTTAGAATTTTATTTCTGGTTCAATAAAAAATAAAAAATATGGCAGTAATCACATTGTTGATATATTCAACAAGTATGTTGTTTCAGGTATAGTGCTACTGTTCAAATAAATATCTCCCTTAATCAAGATCAATTGACAGTAAAACGAGAACGAATAGCATATCATTGCTCTCTCATCTATCCATACCCTCACTCTAATTTGAAGCATTAATCATGATCACAGTAACTATCATTAGAAAAATTTCTTTTTGTTCATATAAACTTGCATTTTTTTGAGAAGATGATATTATTCTAAGTGTTTTTATATGTAATCATGAAGAGAAAGAATTTATGTTTGGTGCAAAAACGAGTTGTAGTAGAAATGTGTATGGGTGTGGATGTGGATGTTTCTTCTTTACCATCCTCACTCATACCCACACCCCTCAAGATTTTTCGTATCGAACACAGAGAAACTCAACCTTACTCAGACACAGTAACTATATATCGTAAAGGTCATTTTCTACAAAATATGTCTCTTGATATGTATTGTTTATCTTACCGATAGGTATTACTACCCATTTGTGTCTCAACAAGATCAGAGTTTCTCTGTACGCGCGCGTATTTAAAACAAATCTTTTGTCGTTTGAAAAACTTATTTTTTCTCTTTCGTAAAATAAAACACATAGCAATACAATTTATTATTTGTTTTTAACAAATACGAGGTTATCTCTATATGTTTAAGCATCAGGATGATTTGAAGGTAATGTTTGTTGTGCAATTTGTATAGCATGTTCATAAGATGTACGGGCTTCTCGATAATTACCCATCTTGGTATGCACATTACCAATGTTACTGTAGGATTTAGCCAAATCAGGAAGATTGGAAGGTAGTGATTGTTGTTGAATTTCAAGAGCTTTTTCATAAGATGAAAGTGCTTTTGGATAGTCGCCTATGTCTTTATACACCAAACCAATGTTACTGTAGGAAGAAGCCAAATCAGGATGATTGGGAGGAAGTGATTGTTGTAGAATTCCAAGAGCTTTTTCAAGAGATGAAAGTGAGTGTTGTTGTTTTTCTTTGCTCATTTTTTGCTTTGTGATTGGTTTGAATTGAAGTTACTGTGGAAAACTCAATAGTGAAGTAATGATCAAAAACGATTCTTTTTATAGGTGTCTACCTCCTTTCAAAACGTTTTATCTTTAACTGTTTATCTTATTGCTATGAAAGATAACAAATGAAGAACGAAAAAAAGCAAAACGGTAAGATATTGTTATATCTCTGGCAAAGATCGAGATACTCCACTCACAATAGATGTTTTATTTCCTTTGACGGAGAGAAAACGTGTAGAGCTATGCTTGTTATTGGAGAGTCGCAAGTAAAAAAAAGTATTTATATTGGTAAAATATTGATTGAACTACACAAAGTGACAATATAATTCATCATCGCGAATTAGTAGACATGAAATTAAAAAAATATTTAAACTAGCTTTTATCATTTTGCTTGTTGTAATCTGTTCACTGAAAGCCTGTATGTAACCATTATGTACATAACAAAGATAAATTTGAAAAAAGTGTATTGGTCATCAACAAACGTTGAAAAGAAATAAATGAAATCGACAGAAAAAGCCGTCATCATGTCTCTATCTTCTTTAGTTTTTGGCAGGCCCTCTTGCGAATGTAGATGTGGATGAGTGTCGGTTGTTTCAAAAGATCACACCCACACCCACACCCTCAACTAGCTATATGTGTATATGGTAAGATAATCACATTATTTATTTCTAAAACAAATTTATTTAATATTATAAATAACAAGAATGATACGATTATCTAGTTATAATCATACAAATCTATATACACAAGAGAAAAAAGCTATTAGAATTAATATTAAATTATAAACAAAGTTATAATTCAGTACGTGGTTCATTGAGATAAATCTTATTATTACTTGTTAAATAAGCTAAATTATCATTTCCAGATGATATATTTTTTCCTGCAAATAATAAAGCTGGATTAGCATCACTTAAATGTGAACGTGGTCGATGATAATATCTAACATATTCTTCATATGTTTGTCGAATATATTTTCCGGTTGGATCAATAAATTCTTTTTTTACTGTTTTTCCTGTTGGACGAATTTCTCTTATCATTTGGTGGTTTGCTGTTAAATCATTCCATTCATTTCGTACACATATTGAACAATCATGTAAACATGACCAACGATTTGGACAACATGGAAAACAACCACAACACCAAAATGATGAACATGCTTGACTAGATGAATCTCGTATTGAACGCATTAAAAAATATGAAAGCCAAGGATTTATAGCACGATTTATTAAACGAAGAATAATAAGTGGAATATCAATTGCATATAGAATATTAATTGAATATAAATGAAATTCTATTGATGGATGATAAATACGAATTAAACGATATATATAATACGGTAATTGACAAAATATAAAGATAATCACATATAAAATAACCTAAAAAAAAATTTATAATTATTTATTTTCTTAGAAGAAATAACGTACCATTTTAATTAAATTTGGATGTTCATCATTATATGTTTGTAAATCTAATTGTTTATATGTATTTACATCAGTTTCATCAAAATTTTTATTTCCATCAATTTTATATGTATTTGTTTTTGCTTTACGATGAATAAAAAATCTTAAGATTAAGAAAAAAATCATTAAAAATACTGGTAAACCATTTCCAAATATAAAATCAAGTAAATATATTGTTCGATAAGGTGCTTGAATATGTTGTAAATCTAACCAAGTCAATTGATTTATTTGTGTATCATTATAAATACATTCATATGAACCATAATTTAATGGTTTTAATTGTTGATTAAAAAATATTATTGGAATTAATGCATAACAAATAGCAAGCCATACTGATATTAATATACAAATACCAGTTACGAAACGACGTTGACCATAACAACATTTTTTTCTTTTTACACAACGATCAATACATAAAAAAACAATTGTATAAGCAAGAAGAAAATCCATTATACGTAATATATACATTTCAGATTTACACCATGAATCATTTAACCATTGACCATTATTTAATGCAAAATGTTCACCTAAATCAGCATAGGATACCATTTTAACAATATAAAATATTAATGTCCAAATTGTTCCTTCAGTAATTAAATTCCAAATTAATACATGAATACTTTTTCGACCATAACGATCAGTACTAACACATAATGAATAAAAGTTTAATATATTACCAATTAATGCAATCAAAGTAATGAATGTATAAACAATAGGTAAAATAATACGAATTGGATAAGCTATTTGAGGAAATGTTTCATTACTTGCCATTTATTTATTTTTCTTCGATATATTGTTAAAATAATTTGCAGGTATATGTTCTATCACTATTTGCTCACTTTATTTCATTTATTTGAACAAGAAAATAGTGACCGACATCGTGTACATTGTCTTATTGGTGCATAACCACAACAAGCACGATCAAGAACAATTTCTGTCTCTCGTTCTCTATTATTTACTTGCAGCTTGTCGCCTGCCTAACGGACTCACATATACATACAAACCTGTTTTTACTTTATTCTTCGTTCGTCTCTTCTCTTTTTTTCTCTTCTCTTCTCACTATTATTATATTATTAGTATACTCTCCTTCTTTTTCTTTCTTACCTATCGTTTGTATAAATGTCTTGAATAAAAGTAAGGAATTTTTCTTTCTATCGTTCTGATTTTATTTCAAATAAAGATATCATAACAGTCCAATGTAAGATTTAATGTAAAACAGAACACACAATCTTGTGTTGAATTACTCTCGTTTTATATGTTTGTACACTTGAATGAAACTGTTCATGTGCGATATTTAATCGTATATATATATATATAGTTAAAAGTTTGATTATAACAGAAAGAAAATATCTTTCATATTGATTATGTCCTATAATCTAATATTATAAGAGTGTTTGTATTATTAAAAACTATAAATGAAATCATTACAATTTTATTTCTACTCAAGGAATATTTGAAATGTGACAAATACGTTATATATCCGATGTAATTTGATCAGTCACCGTATAATATAATCTCTTATCAAACATATTGTATTACTCATTTATATGTTTGATATACAGTTATATTTGATTTACTTCTGTTCAAAGTTTTCAATGTCGAATGTATTTATCAAATGAAAAAAAAATTTTTTTGGAATAATTATATGAATAATGAAACTGACATGGTAATTCTCTATGTTTAGAAGTTTATTGTGTAAATATTTTTTGTTTATATAGAAACCTAATCGAAGAAAATTTTTTAAATAAATAAATCTGTTTAAGACATCTTATAACTGAGTATAAAATATAAATAATTCATGAATAATAATACAAGATTTCAGAATAAAATATTGTTAACAACTTAAGCGATCGTATCAATAAAATGATGAACTCCTTCAGATTCAATTAAAATTTGTTCAAGTAGTAGACCCATTGAAAGATGTGTATAAATTACTACACCTATTTTAATCCTATCCTAATAAAATCATTTCAACTATCGTAAAGGTTATTATTGCATTTAAAAGCAATGTATTTCTTTACTCTAGAAAATGAGTCGTATTGTATTGTTTTTTCATTGTTTACATTCGATGATAAATTCGTTATTTTACACAAGAGTCAAATTTATTCTCCATTTAATTTTTCTCATTCTCTAGAATACAAGAGAAAAAAAAATTAAAAATATAGTTGATGAACAGGATTTTATATAAAATCGATTTTTTCATATAATTTCTAATTTAGCTTACAGATACGACTTGAGGGTCTCATCCATTTTCGTTTACTTTAAAAACTCTACTTGAATTAATGATATAGTCTAGAAATTTTGAGAGTACTGTTGTGATATAAGTGTATACCAGAGTGTAAATAAGAGTCACTCATACTCACTTTCAAGATTAAAATGAGTAGCCTAATGTTGTTATTTGTACGCTGCTCTACAAATGAATCAATTTCTATCGGTATGTTTTTATCATCAGTATTTTCACATGTGTCAATGTCATGTCTGATCTTTTTTTGGAACAAAAAACGGAAATATTATCGAATGAGCAAAATATATACGAGACACGTACTGTAACAGATGTCTCTGATCTAGATTAGACATCATCAGAAAATGAGTTCATTTTAATAGAAATGCTATTATATAGGCACATATATTGAATACATAATTTCAGATTTATTTCATTCCTCATATCTCAACATTGTACACTAACGACATCATCACAAGCTATTTGACAGAATAAAATAAAGAAAAGTTTTCTCCAATCAGCACACGATTTCTTTGTTCTTGAAAAAAAGGTTCAAAGGATAACGATATACTTCTTTGTCAAACTTTTTCTTTTCCAATTCAATTTCGTTTGTACAGTAATATTACAATTCCATCAATAATTTCATATAAATATTTAATTATAGATGTCTTTTCATCGAATATCAATATAACGATCTTATTTTTAAAAATCATTTAATTTACAAGTAAATCATGAATAGTCAAAATAATCTTTCAACATCAATTGGTATTTCGAACATAATCAGTGATAAGTCATCAAGTATTACAACAGATGATTGTTCATATTATGGTCGATTGAATACAACAGGTTTTGGTTTTATTCGATCTTATGAAGGAATTCCAGAAAATATTATTGTGAATCTTATCGTTACAGCGGTATGAGAAACTATCTTCAAACGAACAAATTTCGAAAGTATTTTTATATTTAGATTCTTTTATTACTTTTTGTTTATTTACGACGTCGTTTTTCTGATGCGAAAAACATTAATGATGGAACTGAGTAAAAATATTTATTTTCTATATTTCTCAAAAAAAAACAAATTTAATTTTTTTTCTCTCTCAGAATATCAACTTTACTCTATGGACGAAGTAATTCATCTCGAAATTTGCCTCGTAATGTAAGTTATCTATTATATTGTATATTGTGTTATATAAGTTGCTTTTCGTATGCATCATATACACATAAAAAATGAATAGATGCTTATAAGTTTGCATATATGTTTATTTTATTTTTTTCATTTTCAAATAGGACAAAGAATCATGTTTTCATCGATATTCTGTGGTAAAAAACTAATATAGAAAATAGACTTGCTTATTTCTTTTTTCATATTAAAATCTATTTTCTATTTTAAATTGCTAACATGTTTTCTTTTTCTTATATTATGTAGACATATTGGTTATGGGTTCGAGATTTATTTCGAATAACGTATATATTAAAATTTATACTTCATTCTTTCAATAAAAATATTTATTTTTAAATTTAGTGATTGGGATATTTATCAAAATTGTTCACCAGATGCCTATTATTATCTTTTATTTCATACATATTTAATTGTCTATTTACTATTCGTGACAATATTTTCATTGGCAATTATATTACCAGTTAATTTTCAAGGAACACAAGGTTTGCTTATAGAAATTAATATTTTATATTTGAGCGTAAAAATGATTCTGAATAATGAGTTTAGCTTTTATAGAGACTAATTTTTAATAAACAAAAATCTGTAAACATGACCTATTTTTATGTTTAGCGACACCTGAACAAAAATTTGCTCATACAACTATTGCAAATTTATCACCAGAGTACGTTTTGATTTTATTCTATCAATAAAAAGTTTATTTTTAATTAAAGTTCATCATTACTTTGGGTTCATGCATGTGCATCAATAATATTTGTCATAGCTGGAATTATTGTAGCTTATTTATATACAAATGCTACACGATACTATGCTAAAGAAGATATGGTATGTAATATAAAAGAGAATAACCATTTTTTTCTATTATTTATAAACTCTTAGTATGAAGATGAAGAATCGAAAGAAAAAGTAGAGTTTGATGTTGTATTTATTTTGTGTTGTTTTGTACCCAAATCTGTGAATGAAAATATTATCCTAAATAGAATATTTTGTATTTAATATCTTGATCGAAAATTATTCTTTATTTTAAGGCTTCACGAACAGTAATGATACGTGGAATACCTCCAAATGTATGTGATGAAGAGAAATTAAATAATTATTTTCGGTAAATAAAGAATAATTCGAATATTGAATTTGTAATTATTAAAACTTCTAGAGAAGCATATCCATCAATAGAAATAACACATCTAACATTAGCTTATAATATTGTTCAATTACAACATGTTTATAAACGCCGGTTTGTTATTGATTTGATTCAGTTTGATAAGATTTTCTTTTATATTAGCGAGCTTAATCTACGAGTTTGGCAACAAAGTAAAAAAATGCTTGAAGAAACAGGTCAACGTCCTGTTGTTTACAATAATAAATGTGGACAAATGTGTGGTGTAAGTCTATATAATTTATACGAAAATTTCGAATTAATTATTTTTATATTTATAGTGTTGTGCAAAAGAGGTTGGTTTCTATATTTATCGATACAGATATATTTATATACTATTTATAAATAATAGATTGATGCGATTGATTATTATGAAAAATTATATAATACATATAAACAACGTGTAGAAGATGAATTTACACATGTAAGAGATAAAAAATGTGGAATAGCTTTTTTAACATTTTCAACACCTGAGCAAGCTCATAAGTGAGTTTTAGAATTGAATATAATGAATAATTTTGTATTCTTCTTTTTTTTTTGTAGAGTTCGAGCAGATTTCCGTGCGACATGTTTTTCACGAGATCGTCGAATAGAAACATCAACAAGTAGAACACTTGGAATTCATGAATGGACTGTGAAATTTGCACCAAGTCCAAAAAATATTATTTGGTAATTATTGTTTTAGAAAATATATTTATTTATTTATTTTTTCTATAGGAAAAATATTCCAATGAGTGAAGCTAGTCATTGGTTTCGTATTATCGTAGTTAACATTGTATGTATAATAAAAAAAGAAAATCAATTTGTAAACAAATTCTTTGTTTTTTGATTGAAAGATTCTGGTATTTTTTATGATTTTCTTAACAACTCCATCGATTGTAATGAGTACAATTGATAAAATTGCTAATAAATATCGTTCAATTGATCCATTAAAAAAAGTGACAAAACAAATCCATTTTCCAGTTGTATTAACATCTGTTATGCCAGTTTTATTATTACGTATATTTGCTGCTGCAATGCCATCACTTGTTAGTATAACATCATTACTTGAAAAACAATGGAAAAAATCTGCATTAGATAAATCAATGATGATTAAATTATTTGTTTTTCTTTCAATGATGATATTAATCTTACCATCATTAGGTTTAACAAGTATTGAAGGATTTCTTCGTTGGGTTTTTGAAAGTAACGATGGAGACTCACGTAAAAATCGAATTCGTTGGATGTAAGATAGTTTTTTTTCTAAATATTATATAATTCATTTTTATATAAAGGTGTGTATTTTTACCGGATAATGGAGCTTTTTTTGTTAATTATATTATAACATCAACATTTATTGGAGCTGCTATTGAATTATTACGTTTAGCTGATCTAGTCTTTTATATTTATATAATTGCAACAGCTAAATCAACTGCTGAACGACGTGTTATTCGACATGTAAGAATTTATTTATTTATTCAAAAAAAAATAAAATTACATAAAATGAAAACATTTTTCAAAGATATCGATTTATATACACATATTGGCATGAAAATCATTCGATATCTGCGTTTAGTGTGATTGTTTTGTAAGAGAGATCAATAATACACTTCGACTAACATTCTAATGTATTTCGGGATGTAAATATTAACACACTGACATTAACATTCATCACAGTACTGATAAACTAATACTGATATTCACTGAAACATCAACTTACTCACACTATAGATTCTTAAGTCTTATCCTTAATTACTACAGAATTTCTAATTACAAGAATATAGATCACTCGAATTCATTCACACTCTCATCGGCAGCTATATCGAGTTTCTATATCAATGAAATATTTTTAGGCTCTACAATTTCCATTTCGTTTTGGTGTACAATATGCTTGGACAGCAGCTGTATTTTGTGTTATTCTTGCTTATTCCGTAGCTTGTCCATTGATAACACCAATTGGTTTATTCTATATGCTAATAAAACGTGCTGTTGATAAATATAATTTAGTATTTGTTTATGATACTGAAATAGCTGATAAAAGTGTTCATCGTTTGGCAGGAAATTTTATAATAATTGCCTTAATTATTCAACAATTAACATTACTATTCTTTATTATTGTTCGTTCTGGTTTGTTTATTTTCAAATATAATATTTTTCTTTTTTAATCAGTAATTCCATTTTCTTCTTTTAGAATCTTTAACTTATCTATCAATGACATTATTAGGAAGTTTTATTTTAACAAGTAATTTTTTCTTATATATGTTCAAAATTAAAAATAACTTGATTTAGGTGGAATTTATTTTGGTTTTTCATGTTTTGATTGTTGTGGTAAATGGAGTTCAAGAAAATATTCATTAACAAATGCAATATTACCTGAGGTCAGCACCTATTTTCTACCGTTTACTTTAAAATACAATTTATTAAGTGAAAGATCGAGTCGTGTAAGAATATCAAATATATATGATTCAATGAAAACTTATGCTCCTATTTTGCAAATTCTTTTCTTGCTTTTTTATTCAAGCAATAGTTTAATTTGAAATAAAAATGATTTGAATATATTTTAGGCACCAAGTACTCGTCAAAAATTAGATGATATTGGTGAATTAGAAGAAGCAGAAGGTCGTGAAGCACAACAACGAGCAACATCTGTAAGAATTTTGTTTTTTCTAAAATTTAGCTAAAAAATGAATCTTTTATTTTAGAATTATATTCCAACTATATTAAATGCATGTATCGAAGAATTTAGTAATTCACCAAGTGCAACAAAAGTTCATCGTAGTTCAACACGTGAACCTATACAACAAGGAAATTATGGTGCAGTTGATCAAGTGAACCAACCAATTGTTGCTGGAACTGGTGATGAGAATGATTTACTCACAGATTAAACGAATGAATTGAATGGAGTCAAAAAATATCGATATTTATTCTCGCTTAAACATTGTTTGTTTGTTTCTTAATATGATATTTAATCTTACATATATATATATATATTAAACGATAAATGTTGTCTTATTAAAAGTATTCTATTGGACAGTTTAAAATGATGATATTTGGTTAAATTAGTTTGATTTTTTCGTTTATTATTTTATTTTCATCTGTTGTCAATGAATTTTCTTTTCGTTGTGAATTTTGTTGTTGTAGATTTCGAAATATTAAGATTTTAATCGAAAATATTTGTTGTTTCAGATTTGATTTTCTTTCGTCTTTTTTTTTTACAAAGTAAGTTTTAATATCAATATATCAGAAATATGGTTACCAATGGCGTACTTAAACAACGACGACGTAAGTTTATAAATTATTAAATAATCATGATTATTTTTATTTAAAAAAAATGTATTTGTATTCTATAGAAAACATATTAGCACAAATCGTTATTGCAAAAAATACAAATATTGAATTAATTAAAAAATATGAAGAAAAAAAATTAGAAGAACATAGGTATTTTATTTATAAATAAAAAATAAATGACTATATTTTTTTATTATATCGAAATAGATGTGAACAAAAAATAATTGATAAATGTGCTGAAATGTCGAATAATCTTCAACAACGTATGGATGAATTAATTGAAAGTGGTTCTGTTGCAGCTGTATGATTTTCTTTTTTCTATATATTTAACATATTTGTTTTCATTTCTATCTAGACATCGAAAAAAACGGAAAAAATGCTCGAAAAAGCTCATCAATGGAGTCAGGAAATGACTGATAGATTAGCATCTATTTTATGTTTACAAGAATCTCCTGAACAATCACGCACAAGTTTAACAATGCCAGCTGCAACTAACAATAATAATAATAATACACTTCTTGACACAACAATTGCCCGTCGTCAAGCAGCAGCTGCACAAATACAACTAGCTGGACTTTCAGCTTCATTTTATGTTCAACAAGGTCGAAAATCACTTTCGGTATCAATTCAAAAAAGTCCACGGACACGTAATTTGTAAGTTAATCATATTTTGATAATGAAATTTTTACAAAAATTTTTTTCTTAGATATAAAAATAATCAGAATAATAATAATAATAAATCAATGATTGATGAAAATGATGAAAATAAACCAGTTGAAGATATATCTCAAATGCCGATTGATGATATCGATGATGAAGGAGAAACAACGATTGAACAAGAAACAAATCGAACGTAAATTAATTTTTTTTGTCTAACAAAAATAAAAAAAACGATATTATTCTTTAATATAAAATAGTCCAACACCACCACCTCCACCACTACCGGATTTTTATATTGTTGAAGATGGACTGAATTATACGAAAAAAGGCGAAAAAAAACATTTTACTGTTCAAAATCGATATGGACAATTTAAAATGGTATGAAGGTTTTTTTTTGAATAAAAAATACATAAATAGTTCTATTTTGTAGGTACGTATTAGTGGTGTTACTGAACCATTTCAATGTAAAGCGCGTGTTATGAATATGCCGTAAGTGATCAAATCAATTGAATTGTTAATATTAAACTTTTGTATTTCTTTTCATTTAGTCCGCATTCTCAAATGCCTTTATCAATTGCATTTTTACCAACAATAAATCAACGTGGAATGGAATTTTCATGTAAAGTTACATTACGTACACGTTCCGATGATGGTCAAGATGATATTGTTCTCGAACGATCACTTACTGGTCGATGGTTATAAATATTTTTTTTTCTTCTATTATTATTGTTGTTATTATCTGTCAGATATTTTTTTTCTCTCGTTATCGTTCTTATTCAATACTTATGTCAGATAGAATTTGTGCATCTTATTCATGTAGAAATATAAATTGAATTGTATTCTTGTTAATAGATGAAAAATAAATTTACAAAAAAAAATTATTTTAAATAATAATATTAGTGATAAATAGGCTGAAATTTTTGCATAACTCTTTATGCCACATATTTTTATAATCTCATCCACTTCTATGATATTAAATACATGACAATTCATATTGTTCTTATCATGAAGAGTATGTGAATGAGATTTTAGAAATACAATGAACTCTTTCAACTTCATATCCCACACATTCGTGCACATCTTTCAAGATTTTCAATAAAAGATTCAGTTAGAATCATTGAAATAATCATACACTAGAAAGAATTCACAATGGATTACAATAAATGGGGTTATAAAAGATAATCAATTTGTAAGAGAAATACACTTCGCAATGGAAAAATATTCTCCAGGGAATTAATAGTTTGATTATTTTTATTCAATTGCTTTCTAATGATAATCTATATTTAAAAAAAAAAGAGTTACTAATACAATAAAAAGTCAAAATCGAGTATTCAAGCATTCTTCCATGTCTAGAATTATTTTCTACAGATCAATTGTATTTAAAAAATGATCTTTTTCTCATTAACAAAACTATATCTGTTTTTTAATATTTATATACGTGAAAAACATTCCTGTTACAGATCTTTTAGAAACACTTACAAATGTAAATTAAAAACTATTCATGCAAAGAAGTCATATGCATAACTGATTATTTTTCACATCTGTATTTTATAGTCTATAGGATCCTAATAAATAAAAAAAAAGGAAAAAGTCGAGGCAAAAACAATAAGAAAATTTATTTCTATTTTAGTTCTAGAATATTAAATTCATTATTGATATGATTTCTATAAAAACAACTAATTTATTGATATATTCAGTGTGATCTATGCTATAACGATACAGAAAATAACCATATGGTGTAAATGATTAAACATTAACAAATTGGAAAGTTATTAATGTATTGAAATATTTATAACATGCTTTTTTTTCTAGTCGATTGATATAGTATATATTTAGATTTTTTGAACTATTGAAATAGAATAAAACTAATCAAAAATCATGATGAATATATGATTAATTGGCTGGAAAAAATGATTATAATTTAATTTATTTCTATAGTTCATAATCAATTTAAATGATAAATGTTCATAGGGACTAATTATTGCTAATGACCCATCTAATTTTTGGTTTCCGGTTGGGAGAAATGTACGCTACGCAGTTTCATGTCATATTATATTAGTTTAATGAAAAGAGCACGATAGGAAAGAAAAACAGCAAATAATAGACAAAAAAAAAAGAACGAGAGAATAGAACTAGAAACAACAACATAGAAGAAGGTAGGCTATTCATCAGTTTAATATTTTACATCGTTATTTTTATGTACAATTAGTCAATAGAAAACCATGTTGGAGATTTATCATAGATTGTCGATGACAATTAGTATATTATTAATTGGTCTAGTAAGATGAGAATCTTACGAGATATCTTATACAAATAGTTTGTGAGTAATTTATTTTCAGTCGAATAGATTTATTGTTTTTTTATATATGCATTTGATTCTCTAATTAATAAATAATATGAGATACATCAAAGGATTCTTATAGAAACGCAATGACATGAGTTATAGTAGGTAAGGTTTTGTGTTCTTAGATGACTTATTTCTAAGAAAAACAAAAAAATAGTATTCAAGCTAGTATGTGAAGATTTCATGGAGAAAGATTTTTTGATTATGAGAAAAGAAAAGTAAAGAATATAAGCTGATATAAAATAATACTATTTAGAATTGATTTAATTTCAATGAAAGAAAAAGAAATTTAATCGATATTGAAAAACAAAATAACTAAATGAATATACTATTGAATAAGTAATCTTTAGGATAATATAAAGTTTCTAGACGAAGTACTTTAGGGTTTTAATTATTAGAATAAAAGTGTAGAGTCACTAGAGTGTTGTGTCAAGTCAAATATTCATCAATTTCTTTTTCCCATATGTATTACAATCATACTAGGTTTTATATATATATTTTATTTCTCATTTATCTCACAAATAAGTTTCGAGAGACAATTTAATCTTCTACCTTTCATGTCTATTCTAGATACTAACATATATCAATGTATGTCAGTACTTTATTTTCTTGTTTTCATTTATGAATACAATGAAATCTTTTTTTAGAAACTAATCTCCTATCGATGCTTCTATATATCAACAAAAATCTACTTCAAAGGATCTTAATTTTCTATTTTTTTCTATACAAAAAATACATCTGGTTTCCTTTTTATTATAATATATTCTATTTTATTTAATGACTTTTTACTAGTTAGATACGTTTCTACTTGAAAAGAGTCGTTATTTACAAATATATCATATGTATAGCATGCATAATCATCTATATATACCAGCTGCTATCAAAAAAGCAATAGCAAAGTGCAAGATGCTATATGATCATTTTTTTAGTCTTTCTCTATTTTTTTCTTCTCTATCTCTTATTTACTACATATTTCAGATTAAAGCCTATATATATATATATAGATATATATTCTGTTCATTTATTGTTACTGCGCATATTTCATTAAGAAGAAAATAAAATGCATTCACGTGTTATCATCCTTGCATGCTCTGTTGCTGTTTTATTACTTATGGTTTCATCATCAGCCATTGCTGCCGATGATCAACATTATCCACGAGTTGGAAAAATGCCTGGTGGTGCATGGCTTTCAGCCCATCAATTACAACAATTGAACAAACGTGGTCGATTTGTTTTTCGTGATGCACCTAATGTACATCATTTTGATGCCGCCGATGTTGATGCTCTTATCAATGAAGATGTTCATGATGCTGAATCAAATCTTAACAAACGAAATTGGCGATTATAAATCAAAAACAATTACAATTCAAAGCAAATTCTATATATTAAAACTCATGAAATATTTAGCTTGAAAAATCAATGCATTTTTGTTGTGGAAATAAATATTGTGTGCGCCTATAAAAGAATTTTAATAAATGAAAAAGCATCATTCTTTAACCATATTATATTGAAGTAATCTTTAATTTCTTTCTATGTATCGTCTTGTAAAAATATTCAATAGATTACCTCATTGTAAATCAAACTCATAGAACCACCCATAGTCATTTCATGTTGTGTAGAAATCTTTTTTTTAACTATTATTAAAGTTTAGTTGATTTAGAATTCATAAAATATTTGAAAAAAGAAAAGTACTATATTTTTGATTGAAAACAAGATGAAACAGAAAATAAGTAGAGATATATTCATAATTATTGTTTTGTCGCTTATTAACTAATGTTGTTTGGTCTTCATGTCATATAATTATCTCTAGTGAATACATTTGTTTCTCGAGGGTTCGTAAATCAATCCACAAAAGACTATTCATTTTCCTATGTGTGTTGTGTTCTATTACAATTTTTAGCTTGTAATCGACATGTTTCTTTCGGCTCAGAAGGTTCTCATTCCATTTTCTAGATCATATTATTTTCTATTCATTTTTCACAATAGCTACTTATTTTATATGAACATCATGGTGTTTTATAGCACCTTGAATAGAATTCTTGAAAAGAAACCCATTGACATTCTGTTAAAAGCTACTCATTTGATTGATCTATTGAAGATAATTTTTACAGTACTTACGTAATCTATTGTTAACTTATTCATGAAGATGTTGCATGTTGTCATTACTTTTTATTGATTTATTAGTAAAAATCATATGTTATTTAGGAGCTCATCTTTCTTCATTTCAATACCAAAATTTATTAAGTTAAAATATAAATAAAGATGAATCTTTCTCAAAACAAAGAAATTGATTAATGCCGCGATGGTGACCTCTTACTAGGAATAAAGATTAACATAGAGAAAGAATTGTAAAAAATTAAAGGTTATACTTTATATTTATCATAAGTTTATAGCACAGAAAAGTTTTAACACTATGATTTTCTGTACCATTGAATTTTGAGTATCTAATGGAATTCTTATTATAGATAATAATAATAATTATAGAGTCTATCAAAGATTTGAAGCTTTTATTTTTAATGCAAACATTGAGACATTCCTTATTTAACATCAAGCAATTAAGAAAAAATAGATTTCATGTGTATATCAAATTTTGATAAGTAGGAATGAACATTATCTATTTATTCATATCATTATTTACACTGAAGATCTTTAGACTAGATGCAGATTTCAAGTTGAATTTTTGATACTTTTTCGAAGATTTTGTTCGTATCTGAATCTAATAATCAATCTGGAGATATAAATGCCTTTTCTTTTTCGTTTACTTGCATCGATGATGACTAGCATATCCGATATATCTATGAGATAGTTAGATCTCGTACGTGTCAAATTTTAGTACCTGAACCAAATTCAAGCTTAGTAATAAAAACTTCTGAAATACGAGTCAGTAAAATACAATCTGATAACTCGAAATCGAACTTATCTTCATTCTAAAAAAAGTATGTGTGATGCTTATGTTTTCATGATTTTAAACAGTACGTTTTATACTATATTTTTTATATGACTTGTAGGAATAATTCCTCACTGAATTTTACGTACTCTGTATGAATATTAATAGACATAATATTGCGGCTGATTGATGGTATATGTGTAATTTGAAGAGAAGTCTTTTATTTTAACTTTAGTAATGACGCATTATATATATATCTTGTAGTCTCATGTGACACATTGACATTTCATTTTTTTATAAACCATACGTATCCTGTTGCTGATATTTTTAGTAGTCATTGAGTAGGATGAATAAATAAAATGATAAAAAGTTCACCTCAATCTGCTTTAATTTGACAGAATTAATACGGCAAACAATATAGCAGGTTTCGTGTGACAATTAAATTTTTGAATTTTATTTTGTATCCTTTTATTAACTAGAACAATTAAAACTTTCTCATCGTCTCTGACGTATTTCAATCTCGTGTGACACAAAACCGAAGATTAAGGATACACCTAATGTTCAGAAAAAAACTGAAATAAGAACCGTCCTTAAACAACCAATCAGTCTCATATTGGAGATGTCTATGTAATTTTCTATAAATATCGCCAACATTGAAAATTCAAATGACTAGAAACTAATCGATTATACGACATTTTTATCCAGAAGATGATAGTAGAAATTAAATCTTGGATCTGATATGTTAGTTTTGATAAAACATCGTTGAAGATAATGTTGTGCAATTAACTTTTAATCACACATTGATATGATTAAATATTTGAATTTTATAGATAAATCGAAACAAAATAACAATTTGTAATGAAATGTAATAGTCCTACTAAAATTTGTCATACGGTTCTAATTCACCTTGACTTTTATATAATACGATATACAATATATTTTCACACGAACATAGAATGAATGACAATCCTTGATTAATGTATATTGACAATATAACTATAGCAAAAACATTTCTTTTCGATAGACAATGTTGTGATAGAGTAGTTTTAGTCGATACATATATATACATAGAGAGGGAGTATTGTAAATGATATTTTTTTTCTTCCATCGAGCGAACTAATCATAGTTGTATAATATATTATCAGGCATATAACAATTATTTTAGTTTGCTTCAATTATGAATTATTAAATTTTAATTAAAAATAACCAATAAATCTGCTTATATAAATTAAAAGACTTCATATTTTATTCTCAATAAAATACCTATGGTGTGAGTCATATGACTAGTGATTGATATTTTAATTATATTTGCTGATACTTACCAAGGTTTGTTATTGGTTATTTCGTAGAGCATATCTTGTTGTTTATGTTAAGAGCGTACGAAAACAATTTAAAAATTCTGTATTTTTTCTACAAAATATAATTTTTTGAAATTCTCTTTTTGATTTTTTATTTCATATATTCTTTGTATATTGTTTCTCTAATCAATGAATAATATAGACTTTTATTATTAAACATAAATAAAGACAAAAAAAAAACAAACGAGCAATAAATAAGAAAAAAAAAGCATGAAATGAAATATTTTTTACGCCAATGAAAACATCATTACTCTTAACGTTTAATGATCAGTAATACTCAGAAATTTTTTTTCTTTCTTTTTTTTTGATATCAATACAGAACCAAAAAAAAGGTGTATGATACCAAATTTGTTCTATTTATTGATATTATAACCAGTCATCGAAAATAACAATGCAATTAATTGCTTAACTTTTGAATATGTGTGATGTATCAATTCGAAGTACTAATCATGAATAAATTAGTTAATAAAAAATAAACTGAATGTCGTAGATATCAACTTAATAAATCTCAAACAGATAAAACTATATTTAAATTCTACAATCATGAACCGTGATCGTGACCCATTCATACTCGAAAAAACGCCGTTTTTTTGCGTTTAGTTTTAACCTTTTGACTGTAAAAAATTCCATAGGTAAATTTTAATACTTAAAAAGTGAAAATTAAACTCATAAAACCGGTACTCTTTGCTTGAACATGACTGGGTTACAATCATAATTCTCGATTTTAGGATTTACACGTATTTTTTCTAAATTTTATGTTTACTTAGATTTTATGAAATTACATTACCAGCTGATATTTTCTTTGAAAAAAATATACAATGTTTCTAATGACCTTTCATAAAATATTAAAATGAAAATGTTGCTTTTTTTTCTGTTAGTAAAAGAGAAGTTAAGTTAATAGAAACTACCTAAAGTTAGTTTAACTGAAGATTAAAAAAAAATTAAAAAAATTAAAAGTAATTTATCAAAAAGTATGGAAATGAATATTGTTTGTGAGTAATTTTGTTTTACATTAATTGATATTCTTGTCGAATATGACGTTCCCATGCTAAGCCAAGTGCTGCACTAGCTAAACAAAGTCCAATAAGAGTAAAATGCATACCAACAAGTGTAGAATATCGAGTTCGATAATGAGCAGCAAGAGGTTCAGCACAACCACGTAAATATATTTTATTTTGTCCAATCAAAGCATCTTTACCACAACCAGTAGTTTCAGTAAAACAACATGAATCAGGTGTACTACTATTGTCAGGAAATCGAACTTGCCAATCTAATGCTCGATCAGCACCACAACATTGATATCTTTGTTGAACTCGTCCCATAATTTGTTTTGAACTTCTAAGAAAATCCGAATCATTATAATCACTCATCATACTTTTAGTATTCTTCATAGATCTATCTCGAAGATGTGGTCGAGCAATAAGAAGAAAAATACAAACTATTAAAGAAAGAAGAGCAACAAAACATAATAAACCAGAAAATAGTGTTGTTAATGCCGGAAATCGTCGAAATGCAACATACATAAGACCACAAGCAAAAATTATACCCAATGAAGTAATAACAAGAGTAAAAATGGACATTGAAAAACAAATTCCAAAATAATGTTGAAGATAAGATGAATGATTAGTAAAGACTGATGCAGTGACCAATAAAATAATTGACATCACAAGCGTAAGGAAGCTTACTCCAATACATGCCCATGGAAGTCCTTTCGCATTCATTTTTTGTTAATATAACGATGATTTGCTATTTGTTTGTGTATGTAGATGCGTAGGCTTTTATCTATTGCGATGGGGAAACTAAATGAGACGAACAAAAATCGTATGCAATGTGTTTGTTTGTATCTACTGGCGTCAATCAAGCGTTAATTTTTTTTTCATCCTCCTTTTTACTTGCTTTCTTGTCTTTCGATAGTAACCGTGCGACCGTCTTTATTACAGTAATTATTCTTGTTGTCAATATACAATAAATCCGTTGATAATCCAATAGGCTTTCATACATACATACATGTGAATAATACATAAATATACAACGATAAAGCAAAAAAAAAGAAAATAACTGGAAATATTTCTTTGTTCTTCTATATATTTATCCTGATAATTGTTTATCCTATTAGGCAGATCTTTTTTTCTTCTCTTCTCTTTGCAATATATTCTATTGATTTACTATAGACAAACAGTTCGACTGGAAAATTAATCAACTATTCGATATATAAACTGTATTTGTTGATAAATAGTTATATCTGTTAAAAATCAGAAATATATAATAATATGTTGTTATTGTATGCATAGCGTAAGGCTATATAGTTCTTAATAATATCAATATGTATTTCGATAACTCGTTCGATATTAAAAAAGAATTGTTAGAGTTTATTGCAAGAAAATATATTTATTGCTTGAGTATATCTAATTATATATTCAAATGACAAAAAGAATAATAATAATTTTAAACACTTTTATTAAATATCCAGACCAATCTTTTCAAGAAAATTATCAAGTAATTTCATTTTTTCAGATGTTTCATCGATATCCGATTGATTAACTGTTGAAAATTCAGCTAAATAAAATCTTAAATCATCAATAATTGGTACTGAATCAGTTTCTTGTCGATTGACTACACTAGCTGCATCTTCAAGTACAAATTTTACAAAATCTTCTTGTTGTAATACCTAAAAGAAATGAATTTTGATTTTATGAAAATTAAATATATAAATAAACAAACATCTTCAAGATGATCACTAATAAATCGAATACATTGATCTTCAAGTTTAATTAATTCAAATAAACGTGAAATTCGAATTGTTGAAATAATTGTATCAACATTAAGTAATTTTGAATAAGTATTTCCACAAAGACGTTTTAAACCAGGTAATAAAAGTTCATCAGCAAGTATAAGTAACTCATCAACACAATCATTTGATATCTAGATTAACAGAAAAAAGAAATTTTATCGAAATTTAATTTAATATTTTTTTTTGTTATTTTACTTCACATTCATCTGAATAAATATAATATAAAAGTGGAAGAAAAAGTTCTTTTCGAATATGTTTTAATATCATTGTTGATTTCTCATTTGTTTGTTTATTTGAATTTGGTAACATTTCATTAAAATGATTTTTAACCATTGCAGAAAAATATTCCGTTCGCGTACACATAAATGCTTGATGAACATTGAAATGATAACATTCATCAATAATAAACTCAAGATCAGAAAATATGTCTAGATGAGGTTGATCAATAAATGGCATTTCACTACCAGCAATCTTTAAATTATAAATAGATTTGCAGATTATTCATATAGAAGAACTTAAGATGAATTTCAATAGAATCTCATTTAACTTAATACTCATTTAGTTAATATCTATCTAACTTATTTTTCCTACAGTATTAAAATTCTATAATAGATATGCTCATAAGAGTTTTTTTTCATTAAAATATTTACCCATTGACGAAGTTCTAATGGAATAGCTTGTTCAGCTAACATACGAAAATCTAATCGTACACTATCATCATCTTCATCAGGTTCAAGTACTAAACGATAAATATTTGATCTTGCTGTTTTACTTGCTTCTATAAAAACGATAAAAAAATTTTAAGTAAAAATTTAAAAAAAGTTTTTTTTTCGCATACGCCATTCATCTATTTCATGTTTTTTTCGTTCAATTAAATCGATTAAATGTGGTAAACGACAACTTTTAGCTAAAGCTTTAACACTGTCGATATATTCTAATGCTATTTCACAGCAATTTGTATATAAATATCGAATAATAGCTTCAAAACTTTCTGCATTGAACTAAAATAAATAATTTGTTTTTGTTTTATCATTTAAATAATTAATAAAAATCAAACTACTTTAGCTTTTGTTAAATTAACATATCGTTTATTATGCCATCGACTTTCTAATGCTTCACGAAAAAATGATGATCGTGCAGCTAACACACATCGATGTAAAGGGAATGTCCGTTCATCAACAACGAATGTTACATCACTATATAAACCTTGTTCAAAAAGTCTAAATATATATTAAATATTATTGAGAATTTCTTTCGTTTTCTTTTTTGTTTACTTTCGTAAAAACTCATCATAAGTATTTCGTCTAGTTGTTCGTGCTGTTAGAACATTATAATTTTTTAATAATGTTCGAATTGTATCAGTTAAAGCACCATATCGACAACGTTCACCATCAAATGTATTTGCTTGACATCGAGCACCTAAATAAATACGAAAATAATATGCGTATATGTATATGTATGAAACAATAAATTCAATTACATCACCATTGGAAAATTGCCCTCACCATTATCGAGCAGATATTGAGCTATTTCCAAATGACCACATAAACAAGCATAATATCTAATTATTTTTATATAGTTTAGATTTTTTTAGAAAAATATCTTAGGAATTGTAACTTACAATGGTGTTGAATCCCATTGATCACGAATATTTAATTCAACTTCTTTATGTTCGATTAGATAACTAAATATGATTTGAGAAAAAATTAATATTTACATTTAGATATACATTAAAACGAATTTCATACCGAACTCGAACTAAATCACCGCGTCGTACACTTTGAATAAGATCGAACTTATCTGATGCCATAATTTAATATAATAACTAGCGATAAATACAGATATTTAATGACTCATTCAATAGATAATCATGTGATTCATTTATTTCGTTAATATTAATTATCATTCGTTTATCAAAGTATATGTTAAGATTCAAGTGTTAAATTTGATTTAATATTATTTTAATTTCAAAAATATCAATTATATTTAAATGAAGAAGGAAGTCTTTTCAATATATCTATCTTGATTGGTTATCACAAGTGACAATACTTACTAAATACAGATGACGTTATAATATACTGGAAGGAAAAAAACGTTTTTTGTATTGCAAATATGCTACAAAATAATACTCATGCGATCGATGAGTATACTCATTCATTTTTTTTGTACATTTGTAGTATGTAAAATAAATCTTTGGGTATTCAATCTGATTTTAATTTTGAAAAATTAAAATTCATCGAAATCCTATGAGTAACTTTCAATCACACGAGCATATAGAAAATATTTTAATAGATTTCATTTTTAAATGATACAATAACCATCTTTCTTCAAATAAAACTCAAATTTAGAAGAAACATTCCGTACATTCTTTATTTGGGAAGTCAATAGAATTCTCTTACCACTCTATTTTAGTGAATATCAGTTAATATAATATGATTTAGACATAAGAATATTTTTAAGTATGTGTGAAATAGTAACAAACTATATGATATCTTTCTACGAATTAATATTCAGAATATTTATTATTATCTTTTGATATTATCGTAATAGAATATATAAACATATCAACCATTGATTTCTTATTTTTTTATATTAATAAATAGATAGACATCTGTTTAAACTCTCACTTATCAATTCTCACACACATATATATACAAAATCTTGAATACAAATATGAAAGCTAATGTTTTGTCGTAAAACTAAATATATACATTTATTTTTTTATTCTGATAAGAATAAATCGAAAAAAATAAACAATATTATATTCAATAAATACTCTTTACTACTAGTGATATATATATTTTTTAATGAGTCATTTATTCATTGGTTATATTCATAAAACCATTCAATTGGTTGTTTATTTTTTGTTTCTCACGACAGTTATTCATTTTTTTTTTTGCAATTTTATTTGTCTATCGATCGTACGTAGGCTTTCACGCATGTTTTTTTTAGTTCCTTATATTTCGTAAAAGAAACATAACTGACATACTTGAATAATGTGACCCTTTTTTTGTTACAAAAAAGTCATATTATATATACTGATTGTTTACTCGTTCAATGATCAATAAATAACTTGTTTATATTTTTAGCTTTTTTTTTATATTCATCTAAATATGTTCTGTTCATTTAATGAAACAACAAGTGGAGGTGGAATGGTAGTTTGGACTGATAAAGGTTTTACATTATGTTTTTTTGATACATTTACAACATCAATTCTATTCGGTTTTATATTGATTTTTGGTTTAATTCAATTTATTTTTTATAAGTATGTTTTATTTCTTCATATTTATCTATAAGCTTAATCATTTTTCTTTCAATTTAGACGATACGGATTTAAAATCGAAAAAGAATATATTGATGCATCAGTTTTATACTCTCTCCAAGTTATTTTAACAGTTTTATTAGCATGTGAACCAATATTATTATATGCAACTGAAACAACAGCATTTGGAAAAACTAAGGTAAAAGAAAAGAAGGATAAAAATATATATTTCTAATAAAAAAATTCTTTTAAATAGCTGCCTGGTTATACAATATTTCGTTTTATTCTTCGTACGATTGCTTGGTTATTTTCATTAATAATTCTTCGTATTGAACGAACTAAAACAATGCCAACTGCTCAAACACGTGGTCATGGTTTAACAATATTATCATTTTGGTGTATAGCTGTTTTGATTGAATTATTTGCCTTAATATCTTATAGTTCACCATTATGGTTTTTTCAACCAATTATTCGACATGATTCACCTATTGAAGAAATTCATTTAGTTCGATTTGGTTATTGGATATTTCGATTACTTGCAACAATATCTGTATTTTGTATTGGTATTCGTGCACCAGGTGTACCACGAAGACGTTATGCTGTTATGTTAAATCGTAGTCAATCACAAGTTGAAGAAGATATAAGCAAAGAAAGTGTATGGTCGAAATTCTTTCGACATTCATCAATATTAGCACCATGTATTTGGCCACGTGGACATTTTAAATTACAATTAAATATTTTCATATGCGTTTTAATAGTATTAACTGGTCGATTACTTTCATTAGAAATACCAAGATATACGAAATTAATTAGTAAGTTTAAATAAAGAAGATGGAAATAAAACAGTTTTTTTTCTTCTAGCTGATGAATTAATTCAATCAAGTAATGGTACAACAGATACATTTTTAAATTTGGGAGCTCGATTACGTTCACCGGAGACGTGGCCATGGAGACTAGTCATTATATTGATGGTTCTTCGATTGATACAGGGTAAATAAAAGCAAAAAATTATTTTTTTATATACAATTCTATTTGTTTTATTAGGTGCTGGATCATTTAATTCAGGCATATTAGAACTCTTGCGTTCAACATTATGGACAAAAGTTGATCAATATACAACACGTACATTAAAACTTCGAGTATTTACACATTTACATGATCTATCATTAGCTTGGCATTTAAAAAAAAAGACTGGTGAAATTATATCTATTGTTGATCGTGGTACAGATTCGCTTGATTCAATACTTAATTATATCTTATTCAATATATTTCCAACAATAGCAGATATATCAATAGCTGTTGTTTATTTAATAATTACATTTAATATTTGGTAATTGATTAAATTCCATTTTTTTACATAAAAAATGATTTTTTTGTTTTTTTTCTCATTAAAGGTTTGGTATAATCGTATTTGGAACAATGTTACTTTATCTCTCTGTAACAATTTTTGTAACAGAATGGCGTACGAAATTTAAGAAACAAGTCAATAAATTAAATAATGAGATGAAAGCAAGTGTTGTTGATTCATTAATTAATTTTGAAACGGTTAAATATTATGGTGCAGAACAATATGAAGTTGAACAATATCGTGAAACTATTGAAAAATATCAAAAAGGTAACAACTGATTTTTATTAACTTCATCACATATATATCATAATAAATAATCAAGCATTAAACTGAGAATATTTCATAGTAGCCTAAGCACTGTTATTCAAACTCTTGTATATTGTTGAGAAAGTATTTTCTTTTCCTTAAAATATGTCCATTGAATAATATAATTATCTTCTGTTTTTTTATTAATTTAGCCGAATGGACAAATCAATTAAGTTTACAATTATTAAATTTTATTCAAGCAATTTTAATTACTATTGGTTTAACAGTTGGTTCACTTTATTGTGCTTGGCTTGTTAGTGTAAAACATGAATTAACTGTTGGTGATTATGTTTTATTTGGTGCATACGTAATACAATTATATGGACCATTGAATTTTTTTGGTACCTATTATCGTCTTATACAACAAGCATTTGTTGATATGGAAAATATGCTTGATTTACTTGATATTAAACCTGATGTACAAGATTCACCATTTGCTAAAGATCTTGTTATTAATAATGGAATGATTGAATTTGATAATGTTTGCTTTCATTATCAAAATGAACGACAAATTCTTAAAAATGTTTCATTCAGTATTTTACCTGGACAAACTTTAGCAATTGTTGGACCATCGGGTGCAGGTAATTGATTTTTTTATTATTATTTTTATAATTGATATTGTTTTTTCTTCTCCTCAAGGAAAAAGTACAATTGTTCGTTTACTTTTTCGATTTTATGATGTTCAAAGTGGTTCAATTAAAATTGATGGAACTGATATTTCAGTTGTAACACAAAATTCACTTCGTCGTTCAATTGGTGTTGTACCACAAGATACAGTTTTATTTAATAAAAATATTTTATATAATATTCGTTATGGCAGAGTTACAGCAACTGATAGAGAAGTTGAAAATGCTGCACGTACTGCTGAAATGCACGGTAAAAAAAAGCAAAATAAAATAAAATAAATATTTAAATTTATTATTGATATTTAGATCGTATTAATACATTTCCTGAAGGATATAAAACAATTGTTGGTGAACGTGGTTTAAAATTATCTGGTGGTGAAAAAGTAAGATGAACATAATAATGAAAAATAGTTTGAATTTATTTTTATTTCTAAATTTAGCAACGTGTTGCTATTGCTCGAACACTTCTTAAAGCACCAGCTATTGTTTTATTAGATGAAGCAACTTCAGCACTTGGTAAAATTTTTATTTATTAAAAAATGTTCTTGTTTTTTTATTTAATATTTCTTTGATTATAGATACACATACAGAACGTCAAATTCAATCAGCATTACAAACTGTATGTGATGGACGTACAACATTAATTGTTGCACATCGTTTATCAACAATTTCACATGCTGATGTTATTATTGTTCTTAAAGACGGTGAAGTTGTTGAACGTGGTTCACATGATGAACTTTTAACTAAAACTGATGGAGTTTATGCAAGTATGTGGAAACAACAATCAACATCTTATACAAATGCAGATAAACCAACAACTATTAGTGATGATAGTGCAGATGGACAAGTATTTGCTCCAACAAATCAATCTCATCATCATCATCATTAATAGAAAATATCTTTTGTAAAAGTTTAAATTCCGGTGAATTGCTAATCTTGCCATGCGTTTATATATTTGCTTTAAATTTATTTGTCTATTTTGCATGTTTTTTCTTTTTGTTATTTGTCAACGATTGTTTCAATCTCATTGAGAAGAAGAAGAAAAAAGACTATCGAAAAATATTTCCATAAATATTTGTATCTTATATGTAAAAAAAACCTCGATTCGTAGATATTGTCTCGTTATATTTTAAATATTCCTTTCTTTTTTGATTCTAATTATAATAATAATAATAACAGCAACAAGAATCAAAATATGATTTTAAAAAATTTTCGAGATGTTTTTTTCCTTGTCTAAAAGAAAGAACCCATCATTTTTTTTATTTGTTATTGAATTAATTTAAACTTTTTGTTTTTTGTCTTTGTAAAATCTCATTGTCATTCTATACAAAAAAAAATATATATATTCATAAAATTAAAATCAGTGTTATGTGCGTATGATGAAGATAAGTTTTCAGGGATAAATTCAATAGAATATTATGCAATAGTAATAGCGAGAAAAAAATGTTAGAAGATTTATATTGAATTTGTTAAAATAGATATAGAAGAATGATTTTTGTAGTAAGACATAAATACAAATATTTTTAACTTTGAAAATGACATCGACATAATTTCAGGATTTGTCTTGATATATAATATATATATATTGATTTATTTTTTTTCTAAATTTCAGTAGAATCGAACTTATAAATATGGTACGAGTTTTTCTGATTAATTGTGACGAATAAAAATGACAAATGGCACGTTTCTCTTTTCTTTCATGAAAGTAATTATTGATTAAAACTATCAGAATCATTTACCTACAATTATATCAATTGAAATTGGTAAGTTATATGAATTACAGTTTAAATAAACTAATGATCACAAAATTAGGATTAAGAAATAATTCGTATAATGTAGCATTAATAATTCATTTAGTAAAATAAACGATGTTCTAAACTTTCCGATTTAATATATTTATCAGGAAACTTTTTCTACAAATATTAGTAATGAAAAATACACGATTTACTCAGAGTAGAAAAGAGATTCATTATTAAACTTTTCAAATACATTTTCACGAAAATTTATGATGAAAAATAAAGTTTTAAGCTAATTTAAAAATTTATTTTTTTTTACGATCTAATTATACAAATGCGAACTATAGTTACATTAAAATTTATTTTCATGAACATTTGAGATGAGAAATAAACCTTTGAGACAAAAAATATTTTTTTTATCTACTTAATTACAAACTATAGTTAGCTTTAAATATACTTTCGCGAACCTTCGAAATAAAAGAAAACTTTGACATAGAAAATCCCAGACAAAATTTGCTATTGTGATCGTTAGATTTATCTAACTTAATCATATAATTTACTAGAAACAAAAAAATTCATATTTTAACTCGTAAAAAAAAATTAAGAATAAATTTCTAAACAAATGTTTACAACGTCAATAAATCATACGGCACTAAGTCGTGTAATCCGATTATGGATTATTCAGTTTTCACTCAAAACATTTAGAATATGTTGCATGACAGTGATATCTTTTAGAATTAATAGTATTTTAAATATACAAGACATATAGAATAGAGCAACCAATCAGTTTATTAGTTTTCTTCGTTCTTTGACTTCGACTTCGTTCAATTACCATAATCCATATGACGATGATGTGGTGTAATGACTGTCGCATAAGGGTTTTTTCCAACTCTTGTATCATCAAATATACGAAAACGTTATCTCTTTATTTTTTTCTTTGCCATTTGATGTTACTGTTTCATATCATACCTTTTGGATACTTCCAAGGTATTGAATTAACTTAATTTTTTTGAATATATTCGTGTTTACTTTCTTTTTATATATAGATACCTGAATAGTAATAGTTTATTATAATTAATTGTATATGGGTGAACACAACAGCGGTATTTCCTTATCTTTAGAAGAACAAATTGTATACCTTTTCCAAGGGATAAAACTAAAAATGAATGAACTCAGCATCTTTAATTTATCATCTTCAATAGGAAAGATTATATTCATCGCAATCGTACTTTTAATTATTTTGTCCTCTTATCTCAGTAATCAACCTCCATCGTCATGTGATATGACAATAGCAACAAATCGAAATTTCCACAATTACTATGGTATAATTGGTATGACGAATCATTTCACAGCTGATCCAGCCCAGGAATGTCAAGCAAGTATCATCTATCAACCAACGTTACCTCAAATGATATTAAAACCCGATCATTCAGCAAGTTCATTTATGACATTAGCCGAATATGGAACTGGTAAAACTTTACTCAGATGTGAATATCTTAGATCTTTATCTTCAAATGAGTATCTCAAACTCACCATATTAGACAAACTAGTTACTCAATATCTCGATCGATTTATTCAAAAAATGATTGAGGGTAAAAAGGATTGTCAAAAAGAAAACTGTCTAGTCGACTGGTCAGAAAATGAATTTGCACAATTACTTTTATCCACTTTGGTCACAAACTTTATTGATTCATATGATACTCACAAACACAACGGTCCTGATTTATCGTTAGATGAAAAAATTAATCTCATCACTATCATTTGTTATTATTACAACGGCTTAGGTACCAGTCAACTAGAGAAATTTGTTAACTGGTTTCTCAATAAAGACCTATGGTCACACTATAAAGCTGATGGAGAACATGTTCAGCCATACAAGCATCATAATCAACAATTGTTGAATCATTTGATAGTTGATCTGAACAAATTCTCTATTCTAAACAAAAATTCTGAACGATTAGGTTTATTACTGATTATTCTGGAAGGTGAAGGGTTTCAAAATAGAGCTATTGCCAAACATCTATATGGTGAACATTTTAAAGATCTTGTTGAATTTTCATCGTTCATCAAAACTTATTTCAAAAAGACACCAGTATTTGTTATTGATGGCATTGATCAAAATGTCCATTTTGTAGGAAATGAAAACAGAGATTCGTTCGAATCTTTCTGTCGTTCCTCCGTTTCACCATCAATTCTTTCCATGGTTATGGCTAATCATTTTTATCTTTCATTATTCTATCCAAAAATCGATGGTGTTAATATCAAAGATGTCATTACTCGAAAAGATAAATTTCCTATACATACAATTAGTTGGAATACTAAATCTCTGATAAATTATGCTGATTATGTTCTTCAAGAAATGAATAAGAATGCGAAGAAAACACGATGTAAAGTATTTCCGGATTTCAAAATATTGGTGAATTATTCTGATGAGAGAAATGCTGAAATTATTAACAAAATTCCAACACCAAGAGCTCTTCATCGCTTTATAGCGGAGCTGATCCCAGAAATGAACAACGATGCGAATAATGTAGTAGAACCATTTGAAGCAACTTTCGAAAACGTTGATAATGCTTATAAGAACTCGTTCGAATCATTTGAAACAAAAACTAACGAATGAACCATCTATATAAAAACTAATGACCATTTTTTTTTCTAAGTTTTTAGTTTCTTTTTTTTCTTGTACGCAGTAAGTGCGACTGATTGCATATGGAAAAATATCGGTCTTTCGGATAAAAGATTATAATTCCTTTTTAATTTTTTCAGATAAATTTCGTTACAAATCAACTGGCTGTGTACATCCTCTATCAATTGGTGAAATTTGCTTTTCAACATATTGTGAGTACATTTTTCTTGAATGTTGCTGAGCACGGAATGTTTACAACCGGTAAACAGTCCGATAGTTTTTTTGGTAATCTTGTCCTGGCCTGGCATGTTCTGAAAAAAAAGAGTTTTTCAGAACCTTTTTGTTGGTTTTGCTATGAGGTGGAATCCAGAAGCCATCAAAAAGGTTCTGTCCGAACAAGGATTCTATAAGAAACCAACGAAATCATTCTTGATTCCGTATCAAAAAAAGATTCTGCGGGAAACTAATGAAACCACTTTTGTTTTTTCGTCAAAAAATGGTTCTGTCCCGCACATACGATGTCTCATTCCTTAAAAGGTTATACTACTACATCTGTACGCCTATCGTTATAGCCTTGTAACAATGTTTTCAACACTATGCCTTTACAGCTATACCATTATACTATATCCGTAGAGCTATTCTCCTTAAGGTTATTATTAAAAAAAGTAGTTTCCACACGTACACTCCAAATTTAGAGCTCACTTACACATCCATATTTTACCTGATAATACTTGAAATTATAGAACTGTCGAAAAAAGTCAATATCTCAATATAAAAAGAGCTCTGTTCTAAAATCGGATGTAGTACCATTCTCAAAATAGAACAAAAGTATTCACTATCCAGAAGAGTGAGTGTAGTTGCTATACTCAACTAAGTTCCACACACACACCGTAGAGAAAAACACTTGCACTCTGGAGCGTGAGATGTACACTCTTAGCCCTGACCACTGGGTCCATCCATATGATGCAGAATCGGAGAGGGATATTTTTCTTGTTAATGTCTTCTTATGTGGACTTTATCATATGATATGTTCCGAGAAAAAGAAGAAGTCATTTTTTATTTTATTTATATCCCCTGTATTTAAACTGATTGTGATGACAGAATGCAAGAGAAACAGATTTAATTATTTTCTTCGTGTACATACAAAACGCAAAAAAATATCACGATTGAGAAGACTAGGAAAAAAGCAGACATAAGATATGATGACGATGTGGTCTAATGATTGTCGCATAAGGGGTTTTTTCCAACCCTTGTATCATCAAATATACGGAAACGTTATCTCTTTATTTTTTTTCTTTGCCATTTGATGTTACTATTCTATATCATACTTTTTGGATACTTCCGAGGTATTGAATTAACTTAATGTTTTTGAATATATCTGTATTTACTTTCTTTTCATATATAGATACCGGAATAGCAATATTTTATCATTCTTAATCGCATATCAATTAATTGTGCAGGCAAAATAGCAATGGCTGGTGGCAATTCTAGCAAAAATAATTCGAATCCTGTACGAAGACGCCCGAACTGTATCAATCGCATGAAAAAAATGGCGAATGATTTCGAGAAGGGTATTTCAGTTTTCTTAAGAAAAATAAATGAAGGTTGTATCACTCATATAAGCAAATGCATTACTGAACCCCAGAGGGCTATTTCAATACCTTCAACAGAAACCAACGGACACGGTTTCAATCAAAACAAAGAAAACATAAATGCAAACATAACCAATAACTCATTATCTACAACAAGGAAGATGGTATACATCGTACTCACATTCGTACTTGCAGCTCTTTTTTCGTATGCTTTCCCTGATCAAACTCCATCTTTAGGTGATATAAAGATACGTGAAAAGCAAAATTTCTCCACATACTATGGTATAGTTGATTCGGAAAATCATTTTACATCAGTAAGAGCTGATGAATGTGTTACACGTATTATCTATAAATCAGTGTTACCCCAAATGATTTTAAAGCCCGATCATTCAGCAAGTTCATTTATGACATTAGCCGAATTCGGAACTGGTAAAACTTTACTGAGATGTGAATATTTTAGATCTTTATCTTCAAATGATTACCTGAAACTCACCATATTAGACAAACAAGTCACTCGTTATCTCGATCGATTTGTTCAGGAAATGAATGATGAAACAAAAAACTGTCTAGTCGATTGGTCAGAAAATGAATTTGCACAACTGCTTTTATCGAGTTTGGTGACAAACTTTATTGATACATATGACACTCACAAACACAGCGGTCCTGATTTATCGTTAGATGAAAAAATTAATCTTATCAATATCATTTGTTATTATTACAACGGCTTAGGTACCAGTCAACTAGAGAAATTTGTCAATTGGTTTCTTAATAAAGGCCTATGGTCACACTACAAAGCTGATGGAGAACATGTTCAGCCATACAAGCATCATAATCAACAATTGTTGAATCATCTGAAAGCTGATCTAAATAAATTTGCTATTCTAAACAAAAATTCTGAACGATTGGGTTTATTACTGATTATTCTGGAAGGTGAAGGATTTCAAAATAGAGCTATTGTCAAACATCTATATGGTGAACATTTTCGAGATCTTGTTGAATTTTCGTCGTTCATCAAAACTTATTTCAAAAAGACACCGGTATTTGTTATTGATGGCATTGATCAAAATGTCCATTTTGTAGGAAA
>CAJNOI010000043.1:142345-282390 GCA_905250115.1 Adineta steineri | reverse complement strand
CTAAATCTCTGATAAATTATGCTGATTATGTTCTTCAAGAAATGAATGAGAATGCGAAGAAAACACGATGTAAAGCATTTCCGGATTTCAAAATATTGGTGAATTATTCTGATGAGAGAAATGCTGAAATTATTAACAAAATTCCAACACCAAGAGCACTTCATTTCTTTATGGAGGCACTGATGCGAGAAATGAACGGCGATGCAAGTGATGCGGTAGAACCATGTGAAGCAACTTTCGAAAACATTGATAATGCTTATAAGCAAGCGTTGAAATCGTCTGGGAACGAAACTAGCAGATAAACCAGCTGTATAAGAACTGCTGACAATTTTTTTATACTTGCATACTGTTTTTTCTTTACTTGTTCTTATATTGTTTTATGAAAAATATATATTTCATTATAACTATTTATTACTTTATTTAAAAAAAGAATTGTTTTCTAGCATCTTGAGGGTGTGGTTTTGTGACGGTGTGGGTGTAGATGAAACTTCCCCTCACCCACACCCTTCTTCTGAAAAAAAATATTAAAATTAACTACTTTTTTGCTTAAGATAAAAATTACAAATGGGCTCATCAAATCAATTTTAATGAATAATAATACTGAAATTCCTCAACTAGCATTAGGTACATATGATATAGCAAAGGAAGAAATATTGAATGTTATCGAAAGTGCACTTTCAATTGATTATCGTCATATTGATTACGTATGGCTTTATGGAAATGAAAAACAAATTGGAGCGAGTTTATCTCAACAATTTCAAAAAAATGAAATAAAACGATCAGATTTATTTATAACAGGTAAACTTTGGTGTTCATTTCATAAATTCGAACGTGTTCGTCAACAATGTGTCATAACAATCAATGATCTTCAATGTCAATATCTTGACCTTTTTTTTATTCATTGGCCATTTGCTTTTATTGATCACTTCTGTTCTTTGTTTTTATTTTTGAGAATTAATTTTTTTTCTGTTTAGGACTCACAAAATAATGAAGAATATCAATCAAATGTAGATGATGATATTGGTTTTGTTGAAACATGGAAAGCAACGGAATTATTCGTTGATGAAGGATTAGTTAAATCTATTGGATTATCGAATTTTAAGGAAGAACAAATAGAACGAATTCTTCAAATATGCAAATATAATGAAATTCATACATATTGTCCACAAATTCTTCTTGAAGCTTATGCACCATTAGGTAAGATTTTTTATTTCATTAAATGTATATTTAGTTTTATTGAAAAAACAAAAACTAAAATAGGTACAAAAAATTGACAATGGAAAAAAGAAAACGATCCAGAAATTTTAGAAGATAAAATGATAAAATAAATTGCCGATAAATATAACATTCATCCAGCAGCAATTCTTCTTCGTTATATTATCGATCAAAATCTTGTTTGTGTTGTTAAATCTGCTAATCATCAACGAATTGTACAAAATTTTCATTGCATTAATCAAAATCATTTTCAATTAGATGAAGAAGAAGATTTTGTTATCATCAAGTGGAAGAGAAGAAATATGCGAAAGAATTTATTCCATAATAACAGTCACTGCAAGATTTTTTCAAAATAAAATAATTAAACGAAAAATAAAAGATAAAACAGAAATAGATAATAAACTCGGTTAGCGCTATGCAAAAATTCGTGCTGTTCTGAGAATAGATATAAAGACAATTCACGGAGTGTGAGTAGGATATATATAATACATCCATCTTCAAGATGTGACGAATTTGTCATACGACTTTTCGCCCTATAGATAGCAGCAGACATGAAACTTTTGAACCCTGTGTAGCTAATATCTCAGGATTCATCTAAGATAATCTCGTGATTTTTTGTGTAGTAGTGAGGAGTTCTTAGTAGAATATCTGGTAAAAAAATCTCAAGAATTGGTTGAGTAGAACTCGAGATGTTAAATTTTATGTTCAAGAATACAACGGTATAATAAACTTGCAATTCGTTCATATATATATATTTTTTGAGCTATCGAAAAGAAAAAAGACAAAATCAGATATGTTTATGGGTCAATGATAACGAAATAGTTATTTTCATCTTGATAAATATAATCTATGAATAAGAATGTATGAATGATGATATCAATAATATCAGATAAGACACTCTACTCGTTATATTTTTACATGAATATACAAATTTTAGTGTTCATATTCAATCATATGTGTTAATATGAATAATGTTTATTATCAAATCTAACTTATGTCGTTGATTTACATAATAATAACAAAAGGTATTTTATTTTATTAATTTTATTTTCAAATATAATTTGAGAAACTTTTCTAATATATTTCTTTTTTAATCCTATTTAATCATAATGATACTATCGATAATGACTTATATTTCTCATACTATATCAATAAGAAAAATGTGTATAGGTTTTATTATCAATACTATTTATTTTTTGATAATTATATTCTCATTGTAAATATCGCACATCACTTATCGTTATAATTTTTATAACTTCATACATATATTGATAAAAACTTGAAATACAGTAAAAATTAATTTCTATTGTTCATGAATATTTACGTACAATGATACAAATAATAAGATATATTACTACATAATCATAGTACGATCTAGTATAATACAATTTTGTAAACGATTTAATAGATCATTGTATAAAATTCTATAAAGATTTTTTTTTCTCTTCCTATAACATCAAATTGAGCTAATTATTGAATTCCATCTGCAAACGGCACCTATAGGGATAAAAAAATGGCATTAATAAAACATGATTGGCTGATTAAAGGCACTGTCATCAGATAAACTGACTTAATATATTATTTCTTCTCTCCTGCTCTGCTTGACATAATCTATCACTCGTTTTGTTGATATATTTTCTTCTACCAACCAATAACATAAATAAATAATGGCGCTTTGGGGTTAATATTAAAAAAAATATTTTTTTTATGATTTTATTTTTTAAAATTTAATTAATTAGAACAAGGAAATAGTAGTGGTTTTCAACAACGAAAAGTTACAAATGAAAATGACCCTAACAATGGTCAAGTTTGTATTTAATTCCGAGAAAATATTTTTTAAAATAATCAAATTATTTCAATTTTAGCGTACAACAATCAAAGGTGTCTTAACATGTACAATAGCAACAATTCTTAATGCAAAATATTCTGAATCAGATAATTGTTTTAATAATAAACATTTCAAATTTAATACAGTTATGATTATGGGTTTAATTCATGATACAAATCATGAAGTTAGTGGAAGTTTAGCTACATATAATATTGAAGATCATTCAGGTGGTTTACTTGAAATCAAATGGTGGCATGATGTAATATTAAAATCAATTGACAAAAAAAAGAAATGAAAACTTTATTTTCTTTTTTCTAGGATTCTAATCAATCATTAAAACCATTTACTTATATTAAAGTTGTTGGTCAAGTTAAAATATTTTCTGGTAAAACCCATGTTGTTGCACATCATATTAGTAAAATGCAAACATTAAATGAATTAATTGCTCATTCACTTGAATGTATACACGCTAGTATGTTTATTCGTAAACAAGAACAAATGATAAATGGAACAAATAATAATATTCAAAAGACATCAACAACAACAACAACAATATCAAATGGATTTACACCAATACAAAATGCAGTTCTTCAATTTTTGAAACCTGTTACATCAATGACAGGTTGTAGTGTAACAGAAATATGTAAACAATTAAAACAATTTACTGAATTTCAAGTGAAGTAAGTTAGAATTTAATTTAAGTATCTTTTTTTTTCTACGAAATTATTTAGACAAGCTTTAGAATTTCTTACTGGAGAAGGTCATATTTACTCGACAACTGACGATGATCATTTTCGTGCTGCAAACAATTAATTAATAAAGCTTGTTTTTGTTGTCAGATATATTATCTTATTGTTATGAATTAAATATGTGTTATATAAATATTATTTGAAAGAATTAATTATGATATTCGTTTATTTTCTTTAGATATAAGAATTCTTTTTGTTAATAATAATGGATCTTGATCCAATGATATCGAGTACACAAGAAGATTATTCGTATTCTGATTATGATAATCGTCCTATTCGACCAATGAATCAAGAAGCACTTAATGAAACACTTGCAAGATTACCTATTCTTATTGATGAAGAAGATTATAATAATCGAACAAATGGAAGTTCAGAATCGAATACAAGGTATATTTATTTTAGTTTTTCATTGATTGCATCATCTTTATTTTTGTTTAGTATAAAAACTCGACTGATAAATCGTCGACAACCAGCCCTTGCATATTCAACAAGACGAAAAATTCTTCCAACAACAGCTTCTAATGTTAATAATCCTAGTATTAATCAATCAATATTACATATTAATACAACAATTGGAACACCGAAAAGTAATAAAAGAAAATTAGGTGGTTGTACACCAGCAATTACACCATCAGCAAATAAAGTTATTAAACGTAAACTATTGTTTTATTTTTGTAAATAATCTAATTGAACCTTTTGTTTTTTTTGTTAGAACTTGATTGTCGACAAGAATTAATCCAATTAAAAGAAGAAAATAAACTTTTAGAAGAAGTAAAATTTTTATCAAAAATTTTAATTCCTATATTTATTCGATTATTTTTAGGCTAAAACAAATTTACAACTTGAATGTGTTCTTTTAAAAAATGTAATTATCCAAGAAAAAAAAAAGATTATATGTTTTTTTTATATATATAATTCGATTATATATAGGAGATAGAGAAAATGTTCTTTTAACCAGTTGATTAACGTCTGGAATATAGAACAACTTTTTTTCCTTCGTATGATGAGATAATCATGATTAGAAAATGTTATCAGAAATAGAAGGAAACATTTCAAATGTTCTATATGTCTAATAGAAGGTCATACGATTTTCTTATATAATATTATCGATTGAGCTAATAAGCAATAAGACATGATTTTTTGATGGTTTTTTTTTCATTAGTCCCATGAAACAGAACTGGAAAATGTCAAACAAGATTATCAACAAATTATTGATGCACTTGTTCAAGGTATAAAATAAAAAGACTTTTATTTCTTAATATTTACTATGAATATACTTGATTTAGAACATAAATTACAAAAAGAACAATTCGAAACATCTCTTAATGATAAAGAACAGTTATTGACTAAAACTGTAATTAATAAATTTTGTTTATCTTTAATTATTATATATATATGTTTGATAATTAGAATCTTGAACTTGATAATCTTCGAAATGATCATACATTATTATTACTTGAAAAAGAAACACTTGATAAAGTAATTTATCATCAATATATTATATGTAAATTTATATTTTTTTTCTTTGATCTATAGATTATTGCAGAATATCAATTATATAAAGAAGAAATGACTGTAAAATTCAATGAACATGAATTAACAATTAAAAATCTTCGAGATGAAATTGAGAAACTCACAAAAATTCAAGAACAACAAAAACAACAAGTAAAAATTAAATTTTAATTAAAGTTTTTTTTTTAATTTTTTTTAATAATTAGAAACAATCTTCAAATAAATCTACATTAGCGAATGGTCGAATGCAATTAAAAGGAACATCAAGTAACATTTCCTCATATTAATTAATTTCAAAATTTAATTTTTTTGTTGTCAAATAGCTGATCGACCAAGAACAGCTGGTAGTACAGTTCCAACAAATACAAAAACTGAATCAATTAAATCAAAGTATAGAAGAAAAAAATGTTTTCATTTTAATCTTACTCAAATCATTTTTTAGAGCTAACACTAAAGCTTCAATTACACGAGGAACAGTATGTAGATTTTACCAAATTTGAATTTTTTATTCATATTTTGTTAACTAGAAAAAAGATGAATTGATTACAACTCCATCCTCATCAGTTAATACAAGTTTAAATAAGTAAAACTGAACTATAATTTTTTTTTCTCGTTTTCTATTTGAATATAAAATTTAGATCAAATTCTTCGTCATCTTCGTCATCGAACACACTGAAACCATCATTATCGAAATCAAAAACTAAAACAAGTATTCTGATTGAGGAAAAAAAGAAATCTGTATCATCTCTACCATGTATTGATAAACGTCCAAGTCTTATATCAACACGCACACGATCAAAAATAATTCCTACAAAATCTTAATTTTTTGTCCTTTATTTAATTAAATCTAGTCTTGTCTTTTTCATTAAGTATAGAAAATCATAAGTCAATGTTGTATATGTCTTGTGTCAGATATTTTTCAATTTTTTTTCTTTTTCAAATCTTGTATGTTCAGATCTAGTGCTTCCTATTATGTTTTATTCCTACTTGTATAAGATAGACATGTGTTTTTTTTCTCCTCTGTACAATTTATATGTGTATATGTTATCTTTTGTTGTTGTTGTTCGTCAAATTGAGTATTACTATATGTGTATATGAAAAGAAGTTTTTAATTTATATGAAAAAGAATTTTTTTTTGTTGTCAATTTATATAATTTTCTCACTTTTGTCAATTTTCATTTCCTTTTTTTCTTCTTTTTTCTTTGACGAATAGAACAGAGTGAGAGATGCTATGAAATAGATGTATGAAAAAATAAATTTATTATCATGTGACATGCAATGATATATAAACTATATATTCGATGTTTTGAAACTTTGAATTCTAATTTAAATATGTCAGAAACATACTGAACCTTTTATGACCGACTGTTCTTTCTAAATTGGTTTGTGAGTCTTTTATCGATCGGCATTAATACCATTGGAATACTGCCTCCATGTATAAATAAACTCTCTAATTATTACAAATAAATAGAATATGTATAAGAGTGCTATCATTAGATTTGATGGCACACTTTATAACATATAAACACATTTAATTGAGGATGTGGGCGTGAATATGACTATCGTTTTTATTATTCTCCACCCACACACTCTTACCCTCAAGATGTGATAAGAGTATAATATAGATAGAATTCGTTTCCGTTAAAAAAACAATAAATTCATATCGCTAAGACTAAACTTCCCTTCCAACGGGTATTGCATACCTCATGAAGAAAAATAAACTAATTTAACACCTCTAGTATGAGCATATGGAGGGTTCATAATCTCTATTCTTTTGATCAGCTCCTTCCTGTGGTTAAATAAAAGTGTCTCTCGATCGTTCAAGGTTAAGAGAAATTTCTATGTAATCTCGTAATTATCGTTCTTTGATATACCATTAATACTTTTCATTCATTCTTTTTGAATCATAACGACATAAATAAAAAAAATGTTTATTCCATAGAGTTCAACTTAAACTTTAATTTTTTTATAATAGATGCAGAATTGATTTAATGAGCCATACTTAATCAATATACGATTGAATTTTGTCAAGTATTAGTATCAGATATCTCATATATAAATGAATACGTTATGTAAATACTTATGAAATGATTATCATTGAATTCCAATATAGTTTTACATAATTCACATAAAATTAACTTAAAAATGACGATCAAACGGAATATAAATATCTTAATTGTTTTATTATATTTTCATTATTATTGTATTTTATTTTTATAATAATTCCCGTTTACTATAATCGCACCTAGAAAATCCTGGGAATTTTAGTTGCGCATTTTTTCTCAAAGAATACGTCAGATATTGATTAGTTAAAACATTCATATAGTTCAAGGTGCTCATTATAAAACTAAATACGACGTAAAAGATTTTTTTTATACGTCACTCAATTAGCATGAACGGGTAAAAGCTCCTTTTGTTTTATTACTTAGTCTTTCAGTTATTAAATAAAATGAGTCTTATAGGTTTTTTTTTTGTTTTTCGCAAAAGACCAAAATGTATATTTCTGAAAACAAAAAGAAAAATAGATCCAGGAAACGAGAAAGAACATTTCTATTAAAGCTCTTTCGAATAATGATTAAACCAAAGAGTAATTAATTATATAATTGACAAGACAAGAAGCAAACGCACACACAAATTTTAATAAAAAGAGAAAGAGAGACGATAAGGAATAATAATTTCTGCCTGTTTTTTTTGGTAAGCTTAAATTCTTTTGTTTTTACTGTTAAATGAGCAATTAGAATTGTACAGTATAATTTTTAATATTAAGCTGTAACTTGTTGTTGATAGTTTGCGATAGCTGCTTCTTGTTGTGAATGATAAAATTTATGACCAGTTGCTTCTTGATGATGAAGAACCATATTACTTCTTGGTGAACTAAATTTAAAAAATATATGTATATATATATATATGAATAAATCAATAGAAAATTATACTCAAGAAGTGCAGCTGGGCATGGTTCGACCTCTTTGTGTGTATATTCTGTTCTGTACATAGTCGCATCATCAAAAGGTGCTGATGATTGATAAGCAACACCACTTGGTTTAAAGGATGGTTGTGGACCACCAGGATGAGGAATATAATGACCTTAAGAAAATAGAGTTATTTATTGAAATATAATTCGAATAGTATACCTTTATATGTTGACATTCCTTCAAAAGGTGCATTTGGTGGTGCATAACCAGATTGTGCTCGTATAGCTGCTGTTCGTTCACCAGGCCATTTACGAAAATCACCACCATAAGTTGTACCTGCATCAAATTTGGCATCATTTGCACGTCGTTCAACCGGTCTAATAGCTTGGACTTTAGCCAATGGTTTTGGTGTAAATTCTGAATTATACATTGTATTTAAATCCATATCACCTGGTTTTTGTCGATATTCATCTGGTTTATGTGTCTGAATTGGTTGAACTTCCCATCGTTTAAAATCAGTTTTATTTGTTGTTGAATCTTCAAAACGAGCATTTGATTGATAACCTTGTTGATCTGGTTTCATTGAACGTGTTCGATCGGCTAAAAATAAAAGAAATTCAATTGATTTATTTTTGATTTCATTGAAATTCTAACCTTGTTTTGGTGTAAAATCTTTTTTATTTGTTGTTAATGAATCTAAACTTGCTTTATTTGGTGCATATTCTTCTCTAACACGTTGAAAACGTTCCTGTTGAGGATGACGAACATAATCTGCTCGATAACCAGTACGATCATCGAATGGTTCTTGCGATTGCATTGGAGCATTATCAGGTCGTATAGCTTGACGTGCAGCTCCTTGATGTTTTAAATAATCTGTTGAATACGTACTTTCACCTTTAAATGGATCTGCTGATGCAATCTTTATAAAAAAAAGAAAAAAAATGAGTTGAATTATATAAAAAATAGATTAAACAAACATACATATCCACCATCATGTCGAATTGCTTCAGTTCGAGCAGGTTCCCATTTACGATAATCAGCTGATAAATAAATAAGTATGGATATATGATATGATTTAATAAGAGAAAATAACATACCTTTATATGTTGGATCACCTTCAAATGGAGCTGAAACGACTTTTTGTGATTCATGTTTAATTAATTTTGCTCGCTCACCACCTTTAGCTATAATCAATAGATTGAAATAATTAGTATAAAAGAATCGAAATCATTGATTTTATTTACGTGTATATTCCTTATTATAACTTGTTAAAGCATCAAAATCACCACGTTTTACATAAACTTCTTCAGGCTTATATGAACGTGCTTTATCAACTGGATGTTTGATATAATCATGTCTAAAAAATCAATTAGAAGTTATTATTTTCCTTTTTCTTCCTCTAATTTTAATTTACTTATGTGTTGTTTCATCATCCAAAGGTGCAGTATTTGTTTGTACTGTATAATCAGGTTTAAATGATTCTCGTATACCACCACCTTCACGTGGAACGAATTCTGATTTATATTCAGTTACAGCACATGGTTGATCACTTTTACCAACAATACCATATGGACGATGTGGGCAACGATGTTTACTATATATAGAAATTCATATGATATAATACTTATGACTTTTATTGTAATTGAGAAACAAGACTTAAAAAGAAGCGACAGGAAAAAAGGACTAATTAAAAAAATAAAAAAAACATGGGTTTCTATTCATCAAAAAAGAAAAGGAAGATACTATTAATAAAAAAATGTTAATTCCGGCTCAAGTAGGTAGATGAAACTATTAACTAATAGTAAAACTATAAGGGTGAATGAATAATATGTCATTTCCTCTATCAATATCATATTGAAGAAAAAAACTACGTAGTTTTGTTTTTTTCCTTAATGCGTCGTTGAATAAAAGAAAATTTGAGTGAACACATCAAACAGATTATATTTATTCTTAATATCCATGACAACATAGAGATGTTTGAATTAAAACAAAATACATACCCGCATGTACAAAGTTGACAGATACATTGTTTTGTCATTATTCTTGATTATGAAGGATAATAAGAAAAAAAAAATAAGATTTCAAATAGAAAATTGATAATAATTGTAATAATACAAGCAGTGATATTCGCTCTTTCCCTTCACTAATCAATCAATACACATCTGAAAAAGAAAGGAATTGATGAGATAAACTGAACATCAAGAAAATATATGCTGGTTGTATGTGTTTGCATATTTAGGTTTGACTGGGTGTTTGTATGTGTATACAATATTTTTTGTTACGACGACAACGACGACGACAGGAAGGTAAATGATAAGAGGATTTTAATTTCTCTTATGTTGTATGCTACAACTGGTAACTGAAACAGTCACAGAACTTTTTGTTGCATAGCAATGGACATTAAAATGTTTACTTTATATACGAAAAAAAAAATGAATAAAATACGATTTTAATAAAAATTAATCTTAGAATAATCCATTGAGTTATTAGAACTTACTCAAAATATTTATTCTAAAGATATAATAGTTCTATTTTAAATCAGTGATACCAATTGCTCATGTACGCCATCTGTAATGAATATCGAAGAGTATACTAGAATTGATCTCATATATTTTGTAAGTTAAAGTGAGTTGATATAGAACAATGATGAGAAATAATACGTGTAATTTTATTGATTCTAATCAAATCAGTGATATATTTCAGTTTTATGTAATTATTTATTCAATTTTACACGGCATCTAGTTAAAAGATTTTCATTGGATAATTTCTTTTTATTTTCATATTACTGACTGTTGTTCCACGATTAGATCTTCATCGATTGATTTATTTATTAGAACAGTAAATTAAATCAAATATGGCTAATCGATGGAAATATATGGGACATGAAATTGGGGTTTGTTGTTTTTTTTTCTTCTTCATTTATTGCTGATAATACATTTAATAATATTATAGGGTTGGGTTGCAACAAATCCTGAACCTGTCCAAAAACTTGTTTATCAACTTGATAAATATAAATGGACTGGTAATGGACAATATGCACGTTTACCTCAACATTATAAACAACGTGCTATTGAACATCTATATGGAGATAAAGAAGATGTACACGAGGTACGAGATAGACGAAAATTTATTGTTAATCATGAGACTGGTGTTTGGTATGTATTTAATATTATTATAAAATAAGAAATATATATTTCTGTTTACGTTCAGGACTCGTACAAAACATGTACCTGTCACTGTTGTACCAACAGTACAAGCTGATAAAGGTTTATGGGGTGGTGAAGGTGTATTAATTGGTTATGAAGATCGTGTAGTTGTTAATGATTATCAGTAAGATGAAATATTTTTTTGGATTTATTTCATTTTATATTTGATTATTATTTTAGTCGATGTTTGATTTCAGTGCCTAAATTAATGAAATTAGTTTTCTATAGTGAAATTCTTGATCAACATTATGCTATTTGTGTTACACGACGTACAGTTACAAAAATTGAAGAAGCTACAACATTGGATCATTATATTCTTAAAGTATAAATTTATTATAATAAAAATAAAATCGTATTCATTAAGAATATTTGTTTTTATCTAGACTCCTCTTCAAGATCTTAATTCAAAATTTGGTTTTGATCTTCGTCGACAAATGTTACATAAATTAATTAATAATGGTGAAGAGCTTTGGTCAAATGATTCACAGAAAAAATCAATTATCTATGACAGATATAAACAATATCAAGTACCTGTAAGTATTATTTGACAATAGCTTGTTTTTTTGTTATTTTTTATTTTAATATTTAGAAAGAAGAAATTGATTGGATTGGTTTATTACCTGATGAAGCATTAGAAAAATTAGAAAGAGAAGATGATGAAAAATATGAACAATCAGTTCGTCCATGGAAAGAATTATTTCGTGAGTCATTAATTACAGAACTTTCTCGACGACAACGAAATAATGAACCAATTGATATAACACCAATTTCATCAAAACCGTATGTTATATATATATAGTTTTTTTCTTCTACTGTTTATTATCATTCATTTTTTTCTTCTTTTATTTCTAGAAAACCAACAACCTTAAAAGACAAAGTTATTAATAAACTATGGGGATCCTAATATATGAACTTATTTTTGTTATTTTCTTTGCATATCCGTATGCTTGTAGCATTTGTTTGTTTTTTAAATAAAAATGATACACAGATGATCATTTACAATTAGTTATTTTGTAGTAATAGTCATGTGAGCAAAATAGGACATTTATCGCCTTCCTTTGATGTTAATTTTTTAGAAAGGATGTTCCTACTGAATAAATTCCTCTGACATAGACATATATAAAAATGTTGACATTTTCATCTACTTCTTAGTTAAAATAAATTAATTAATGAATATCGGTCGGATCATATGAGGAAAAACATGTAAAGGTTTGACAATAGACTCTAGAGTCCGAGTTACATCTATGATCAAATATTCAGCAAGATCCGATTACAAAAAATTTTCTCATAAAAATGCGTCCTCGAGAGATTCCGTCAAGGTCTAAAGCAAAACTGTCTATCTTATCATTACATCTAGGTCTTGAGGAAGGATTCATATCTTTTCGAATTTTTCTCATACAGTTACAAGAGCAGTTTTCCTTCTGAAAGAATCCTTATAAGATCCGAAAATACTTTGAATTGTCTTTAGACTGTACTATTTAGTTGCCAAAAATACTGTCCTTAATCACGAGTTTTTTTAAACTAAACTGCAAAAAGTGAAAATCGGTATCATTTTTTAAGTCACATCGTTAACAAATGTTTTTGCCTATATGATCTCTGCATCAAAGATTCTGAAATAATTTATTGTTAAATATACTAATAATGTCAACTAGGCGTCATATTTTATTGAAAATGCTTGAAAAGACAATAAGTACATTAGTTCGATCACTTGTACGTATACCAAATTGTTGTCCATTACACTATAATGAAGAAATAAAGCTGCAGGCAAAAATTATATTTTTTTCGATATAGACATGATTATAACATTTAGTCTTGATGGAATCTAAATATGTTTGAACGATGACTTTTTGAAAACTTGGAATCAGTTATACTACTTTTATCATCAAAAAATGAAAATATGAATTATTCTGATCAACACACATATTCATTAAAATGAACGAATATAAACTATACAATTATAAATTCAATAGATAACTGATATTGATCAATTAAATATAAGATATAATTAATTTAATTGTGTATAAAATTTTCTGACTTTATTTAAACAATATACAATGAGTGTAAGTTAAGTTTAGAGTATACTATAGTATGATGAACAATTCTATTGTTCTAATAAATCTATAGGACGATCGTTAAACACGTTGTTCAGCGACAACGACAAACAAAAGAGATTTAGTGCTTTATCTCATCTAGTTTATTTAGTTGTATTAATATCTATCAACAATCATTTTATAATTTCGTCTATCTGTCTGTCTCTGACTCATATGAATAGGAGAAAGAGAAAAGAGATTCATATAGTTTATATGCCGGTCAAGCTTTCCTTCTCTTTTTTCTCCCTCTCTTCTTTCTCGCTCACATACACATTCATTTGCTTTGTCTTGTCCATTTGGCTTATGTCCAATTATTTGTACTAGCGTAGCTAAGTTAAACGAAAGAATAATATAAATATTAAATATGACGCCTTGCTTTTACTTTTTTTCATTATCATCATTATTTTCAACTAGTCATATACGTTCATTTTGTGTTAGTTTTCTATTACTTTCCATCGTATTAACATTTATCAATTTTTTAACAACAACAACATCAATTAATAAATTGACTACGAATGAATATAAAACCGAATTAAATCTTTCAACTACAACAATTTCTCTCCCAATTTTATTATTAGATTCCAAAGATGTTTATCACAATCGATTTAATTGTTATGAACGAACTAATCGTCAACGATTATATAGAAAAAAGACAAATAAAACAAGATCAAATATTACAATGGAACTTAATCAACCAAATATAACATTATTTGAACGTAATACAATACCTTATGATTATGATATTTGGCAATCTGCTCCAACAATGCCACGATTAGTTTCTAAATGTGAACATAATCTAATGATGCAATTATTAAAACGTTTTGATCAATTAACAAAAAAATATTCACTTGAATATATGATTATTGATGGAACATTATTAGGTAATTCAAAAATAATTCCATATATTAATTTAATTCTTATTCTTATTAATTAAAATAGGTTCATGGCGACATCATGATCTTATACCATGGGATGATGATATTGATTTAATGATGTCCGTTCGACTTAAACATCTTCTTATTATAGCTATTGAATCTGAATCTCCATCATCACCTTATTATATTGAATTTCATCGTCGTTGGGATGCACCGAAAGCATTTGAATATTATAAATTTTATTTTTCAACATCTCCACATTTTAGTGAGCATCCATGGCGTTATCCATTTGTTGATTTAATTTTTTATCATGAAAATGAAACACATATATGGCAAGAAAATATGCAACATGTAGCAACTATATCAAAACAAAGTATTTTTCCTTTACAACTTCGACCATTTGGTTCATTATGGTTACCATCACCTCGATCACCACATGATTATTTTCTTAGTGTTAGTTGGACAACATATGATGATGAATGTTATAATGGACCTTGGTCACATAAATATGAAAGAACAAAAGATATGGATTATGGTTATGAATCAAAATCTATAATGAATTGTTATGAATTAAAAGAATTCTATCCATTTGTTGAACGATCATTAATTAATCAAGAAGAACGATTAGTTATTAATGGTACAGTAAAACAAATTATTCGAATGATTAACGACAAATAAAACATAATCAGTATTTTTTTTCTTCTTTAAATTATGTCAGATCTTTTTCAAAATGTGTAATAAACGATAAATGTTAGTAAACTATAATAATCAAAACGATAATTGGTCTTTATATAATAAATCGGATTATATACAAAATTTTCTTTTATTAATCAAATATGTTAATTATGCATATCTTTGAAAATTCAATTTTTAGTATCTGGTGTCGAAATATTTGAAGAAAACTTTTTATTAAATTGTTAAATAAATCATTTTTTTAGAAAATAATATAATAGCAAGATTTATTTTATTTTATGATTCTGTTTTTATTGTAAATTTATAAACAATTTTGATTAAGAATGAAATCGGTATTCACAAATTCAGTTTCTGATTAAAATTATAATGAACGTAGAATTATAAGTCAAATCAATCTTACTTATGTCTTGAGAGTGTGGATATGGATAGTTTATCCATTCCACATTCACCCACAACCTCACCCTCAAGATGGTTGACCAACTTCATTTTATCTGTAATCCATGTTATTGACAATGCTGATTTAAATCATTGTACTGATAGCAGATTAAATTAAGAATATGTAAATGATCGCCAAACACTCTGCAAGAAAGTATTAAGAATGATATTTTCGTATAGACGACCACGTTATTAAGTAAATGACGAGAATAACATACGTTTATTACCGAAAAAACAATATAATTTTTTTTGTTTCTGTCAGCTGTTTTTATTGATAAATCTAATCATTCATAATAATTCAGAGCTTTTTTCGATTTCTTTCATTTATACCGAGTTAACATAAGACTGTAAACGAATCTGTTGTTAGCATTACCTATATCCTTGTATATCGTCCAGTATTTTTTACACACACTATAATACTCTATGTCTCGATTTATTTATTTAACGACACGTGCTAAGTATAATACACTCGATAAACTAAAATCAAGTAGAGAAAGTAAAAGAATATAGCTCTCAGCTGTCGTTGTTTAAGAGGAAAAAAATGGGATGGGCAACTGCGAACGAAAACAAAATGCAGCCATGCATAAAACTATAATGAAAAATCTACTACTGTATACTCTCCTCGGTAGACAAATACGCCTTTTCGTTATCTACTTGTTTCTTGCTGAACTTTAACTTATTATTACAGACAATTTCCAAAACAAGATTTTTTCGATGTACACTTGATTATTTATTCAATTTTTTGGCTAACTTTTGGATAAAACATTCGATCAGATCCTAAGCAACTGAAATTTACTGCTATCGTTCAGGTCTTTTTAAATCAATAAAAGAAGTCGGGAACAACTAGGTGAATAATAATGCTGATAAACTTGTGTTTATTAAGTATATTTTTCTCCAGACATCCACAAATTGTTAATACAAAATAATTGCTTACAGACGGTATTTCCAATAAGAATAGATTTTTTTGAGATGTCAAACAGTTTCCTTTTTTAGTAATCATTTTTTTACATTTCTAAGTAGAGAAATTTTTGGTGCATCGAGTGATGCCAAAATCATTCAGTTATTTCGAAAAATAATCAAATAATTAGCGGTATTTTCAGAGTAATTGAATTTCTTTTTCTCATGTCTTCAAAATCGCCTCGATTTGAACGATTAATACAGAAGAGTGTCTGTTTGAAATCGAATTTGAATTTCAATCATATCGAGCTAAATGTCAGTCTAAGCCTAAGTTTAGGTTTATTATTACAGTGATATATCTGTTTTAATTCAAATTATGATTGCCGTTATTTTAGAATTGAAAATGGTCAACTCATGTTAACTTCTTCATTAAGAGAAAAACAAACGTTTCAGCCCAAGAAGGTGACTACGAAACCACTTCCAATCATGTCACACACTTTCAAATGTCTCTGGCGCTATCTAATTGTACCACCGTTGATCAAACACGCGAAACAACTTGAACAACCCAACAAGGAAATTGATTATAATGCTGCTGGTTACGAATTCTTTCATCGTCTTTTTGCTGAATTTATGGGTACGCTCCTTCTAGTTGTCGGCCATGGTAGTAATCGCCTCGAAGGAAAACGCGGCCTGATTCCAGAGGCTGCTGGCGCCTTTAGCAACGGTCTCGTCAATGTATTTCTCATCTATTCACTTGCTGGTATTAGCGGAGCACACTTTAATCCAGTCGTCACATTGGCATTCACCTGTCGTCTCGTTTTTCCATTTTTGTGGGTACCGTTTTACTTCTTGGCACAATTCTGTGGCTCACTTATTGCAGGACTTCTATTGAAGGGACTTTTTGGAGATGAATATGCCTTGTTGGCGACGAATACTATTGATCCAACTAATGTTACTGTGCTCGGCGGGTTTGGATGGGAAATCTTTCTCACATTCTGTCTTCTCTTCGTCATTCTACAGACGGCCACAAAAGCACAACTTATCGGCAGTGAAGCTGCGCTGGCCGTGGGTGCTGTTATTGCATTTGACTGTCTTGTTGGTGGATCAACGTCAACTGCATCGATGAACCCCTTCAGAACACTAGGACCAGCTTTGATCAATTCAAGTACAGACAATAATGCGAGTCTGTGGATCTATATTGTTGGGCCTTTAATAGGTGCACTGATTGCTGTACTAGTAGTCAGTCTCTTACAAGGTTTTACACCAAAGACAAAGGAGGAACTGATGGGAGCACATGGCGAAGAACATAATAAAAGTAACAATCAGGGTTAGAAAACTACACTATGAATCAAAGTTTGCATGACTTGTCTGATTAAAAATATAATTTGCTTAATGTAAAACAAAGGTTGAATGAATAGAATTTTTACATTTATTCAAAGATATTTTTATATATAGGTAATTTTCAAAAGGTACAAGAACAACGTTTCTTCTTGAACCAAGGAAAAGAAAGGTAAACTAAACTGGCATTCTTGATTCATTTTATAGAATGCAGGAAACCAATCGAATAATCTAATAAAGAGAAAGAAACTAAACAAACTATATCGGCTTACTTGATGAAGTGCATAATAACTACCCGAATCCTTGAATGCAGGAAAAAAATAAATAGATTTAGTCTTTCTGTTTTTCTTCGCAAAATGTGCGACAACTGTAAGAATAAGTGAATGAAAAAAAAAGTAAACCTTGTGATACTCCTCCTCATTCCTAAATTTCATTGATTGTGCATGCATATAGAGTTATTCTTTATTTGCCATCACTTTTCTTTCTTTTTCTTGTACAACGATTAAGTATCTTTAACCAATATATTGTATGTAACACCCTAGATTTGTATGTTTTTTTAATTTTCCAATTTGTAAATCAATTAATTATAGAAAATTAAAAACCAAATGTACATAGTCAATTCCAACGTATATAGTATTATAATCTTCGTTAGTTGAAGTTGATCTAAATTTCTATCAAACTTCTTCAACATATGAAGTATGCGTATGTATCACTCAATGGCATCAAGTAACTCTGAAACTCTTGTTTTTTAAATTACTTGTTATGCGTATAAGCAAATTCATCAGTATTTTTAATCTACAAGACTTAATATAATCTCATTATTAGTAAATGATCAATTTCATTAACATATTTAAAAAAAATACTAGATCATCAAGATTTCAATTAAAGATAATATTTTGATTACTGATTATAGCTAATAAATGTATGAATTCTATCAATGAATTACACTATGTAGCCATTCATCGAAAAAATACAGAATTTATTAGGGTCTTTTATTTACTTATTTTATGAAATATTATTTATACCTTAGTCAAATAGTCTCTTGTGATTTGATTCAATTCTTTTTTACTTCAACGTATTATTAATCACATTTTTATATTATTTTCATCAACATTAAAATGCATATATATTCAACTAATAACATATATAGTGAAAAATTTTTAAATTAATTTTTCTAACGCGACAGTAGAGAGACATATTGGCTCATGATAATAAATATAATAAATAACAAAACATGCAATCATACTTATTATATATGATTCCCCTGAAGACCACAGTATGACTCGTTTAAAAACAATGGTCTACCGTTCTCTTATTGATTGTTGTTTTCTATATTCTATGTAACGAACATTCACAATTTTTTCCCTGTGGTTTTTTTTGTTCTTTTGAAATCTAGTAATTAATTTCATAGTTTAAATTTACAAAATCATGGAAGAAAAGAAACCATTGTAAGTAAATCATATATTAATTTTTCAAACAATAATTTATTTCTATTTTGTAATATTTCAGAGTACAAATAGTTCGATTTTCATCGATCTTAACTGCTGATAAATTATCAAGTTGTGTAAAATATAATAATCTTGAAACATATTCTATTCTTTGGTTAGATCCTGTAGTTAATGATGCAAAAGAATATATTGAAGCTCAACAACGACTTCGTACATCTATTAATTATATAAGAACATTTAAAAATATTGACAATTGTGAACAATATATACAAACAGTACCTGAACAAGATAGAGTATTTTTAATTATTAATAATCAATTTGGTCAAGAATTAATACCACAAATTCATCAATATCAACAAGTTTTTGCTATTTATATTTATATTAATGATGATAAACGAAATACGCAATGGACTAAAGAATTTAAAAAGGTAAATAAAATAATCCATTCGAAGATTTCAGAATTTTATCAAATTAAAAATAGCCGAGACTATGTAAGGGTATCCCTCTCTTCGCTTTTCACGATTTTTAAAGATGGTATATCCAGTCGGATTGAAATCGTTTTTCGGAACATCTACAACTATATCTCGGAACTCACTAAATTCAAATAGACACATCAAAAATGAAAAAGTCAAAGGGAAAACTTAATGTAACACCGGTTAGCACTTTACGAGAAAAATAAGCTTAAGAAATGTGTCGTTACAAACCAAGGTTGAATGTTCGTTTTTTAACAATTTTATCGATAGATTCACTATACTGTTGTAAAAGAATTTTTGTATTTTGTATTGTTTTAGATTAAATCTGTGAGTACACAATTAGATTCCCTTGTTGGTCGAATAAAATCTGATCGAACACGACGAAGTCAAAATAAAATTGATGAACCGTTATCAATAAATATATTTGATGTTAATGTTAGTTATAAATCTAATGAACAATTTATTCGTTCACATTTATTAATCGATTGTTTACTTCGAATAAAAGAAAATTCAACCGATATGGAAAATTTTATTACTTTATGTGAAGAAGAATATAAAGACAATAAAGCTGAATTAGATCAAATACATGAATTTCAACAAAATTATTCTTCTAATCGAGCTTTACGATGGTATACAAAACAAATATTTCTTTTTCGAATGTTAAATAAAGCTTTACGTATACAAAATCTTGATGTATTATTTCTATTTCGTTTCTTTATTGATGATATTCAACAACAACTTATTAAAAATCAATATTCACAACAAATTCAACTTTATCGTGTTCAATTAATATCAAATAATGAATTAGAAATATTAAAAAAAGCTACTGGTGGTTTTATTATGACAAATACATTTCTATCAACAACTTTGAATCGTGAAGCATCATTTGAATTTTTTAATAATATGGAAAGTTCAGATGAAATTAATATGCATCGAGTATTATTTGAAATTGATGCTAATCCTCGTATTGATGGTGTTAAACCATTTGCTAATATTATTTGGTTAAGTCATTGTTTTGGTCAACAAGAAGTCTTATTGATGGTTGGTTCAATTTTTCGAATTATTAATATTGAACATAATGATAATGAAATCTGTACTATTCGTTTAGTTTTATCAAGTGAAAATGATCAAGATTTAAAAAATTCATTTGAACATCTTAAAAAAGAATATAATGATAAAGAAATGGATCTTTTTTCATTTGGTCATGTTTTATATGATATGGGAAATTTTGATAGTGCAAAAAAATTTTATCTTCGTTTTCTTGATAATATTCCACCTGATCATCAAGATTTAGCTAATTGTTATAATACACTTGGAGAAATTGCAGTGGAAAAAGGTGATTGTAATTTAAGTCTTGAATGGTTTGAAAAATTAAATGAATTATTAATACGTACATTAAATCCGAATGATCCTCGTCTTGCAGATAGTCATACAATTATTGGTGATATTTATTGGAAAAAAAATGATCTTAAACATGCACTTGAATCTTATAATAAAGGATTAGCTATTTATAAACGAGCATGTGATGAAAATCATTTTACAATAGCAGTAACATCAGAAAAAATTGGAGCGATTTATGAAAAACAAAAAAAATATTTTCAAGCACTTAATTATTATGAAAAAACATTAGCTATACGTCAAAAAACTCTTCCATCTGATGATCTTCTTCTAGGAGCAACACATAGTAAAGTTGCTAATATTCGATTATCACTTTGTCATTATTATTTAGCAATAGGACATTATAATATTGCACTCAAAATTAAATTAACTACTCTTCCACCTGATCATTTAGAAATTGCATCTGATTATCGTGGTATCGGACATATGTATAAAGGTACAGATAATGTAAATCAAGCATTGATATATTATGGAAAAGCATTAGAGATTTATCGTCAACATTTACCACCGAATCATCCAGATATTATTGAAATAGAACGAATTATTGTATCTCTTGCTGCACAAACTGAATAATATTGTATTGTCGCTTAAAATAAATTTCGAAATATTGTAATGGGAATGCTTTTCTTTTCATTATTATTGTACATCTCTCATAATATATTTTCTATGTATATTCATGTAATGTTACATAATAGTTATTCAATAATATCATCTATATTTCAAACTTTAAATAAATACATATTTTTTTCGAAACCGTGTTCACTATATCTACGTCTTTCTTTTTATACAGAAACTCAATTTGAGTAAGTCTGTGTTAAACTAAATCTATTGAATGCAAAAACTTAAACTTAAGCTGAACATCACTTTCGAATCTTCTTTCTAAATACTCATCATTTTATTCACCGAATAAAATTATCATTTATATAAAACAGTAGATAAAATAATAATCAATATGTACTATTCGTTTAATTTGTCTTGTTTTAATTCTACATCATCAGTAAAATAAAGTTTACTTGAAAACCCATTAAAAAAATCTTCATGACATAAAGAAAATTGAGATGGTGGTGGTGATGGCGATAGTGATGGTGATAATACTGGATGTTCTTCAATAGGTTCAAGCGAGATATTATTTGCATTACTTGCTCGACGTGCACGTCGAAGTCGATCTAATGCTGAACGCGTAATACGTCGTGTTAAATGATGAGCGAATTCTGCTTCATTAGCATTACTATCTTCATCGACAATTTCTGGTGATGGTCCCTAAAAAGAACATATTGATATTACAATAAATCAATAATTAAATTATTCATTCTATACTTTATTATCAGCTAAATGTGAATATTTCTTTAATATATCGAAACATGTTTGTAATTTGTCTGTTTCTGTTTTACACATTGTATCTTTTTCTTGCATTAATTGTTCAACAAATTGCATTGCATTTAAATGTTGATCAAGTTGAAGAAAAAGAAGTACAATTTCATCGGCTTGTAAATATCCAGTCGGGGCAGTTTTAACTATATCAACAGCAAATTTAACAGATGGATATTGATTAAATAATTGAATTATTGTATCTTTTATATTCGGATTGAAATCAATAATAGATATAAGATAATCCAAACAACGTTTTGATGATCCTAATAAAAAAATTTCATTTTCAACAAAAATATAATAATCAATTGATTCGATTACCTGCTTGTAAAAGACACGAAGCAACTTCATAATAAGCATTCAGTTTACGATAAATAAATTCAGCTAAGTCTAAAGCATTTAATCGTTCAACAATTTGTGCCATTTCAAAAGAACATGTTAATCTATAATAGATACCAAATTTATTTATTTATTCATATAAAAAAATTAAATTAACAAACCTATCTTCAGCTATCCATTTATAGAGAAGATTAAGTTGATTTTCATTACATGCTGCTTTTGTACATTCTAATGACATGATTAAATCAGGTTTAAATGGTGCTTCTAATGCTGTTTCAGCTAGCACTTTACAATGAAAAAGCCATGGACTTATATCTTCATTCGATGGTTGTTTAAGAGCTAAATTAATTCATATATATTATATTATATATATATATACATTCTATTTGATTTTTACCTTTAAATTTTAATAATGTTTCCATATTTCTTAATACACCTTTTGGACTACATGCTGCTACATACGATGCTTCTTTATAATTTCCACTTTCAATCATATTTATAAAAATTTCAATATGATCTACTAAAATGCTTGCTTCACGATTATATAATGATTCACTATTATATTCATCTTCATCATCTGGTTCACCTATGAATAATAAAATTTTCTTAAATTTCTTTTTCTTTTAAAAATATTTTATACTTTTTTGAAAAATATTCGTCGATTCATAAATTGCTTTTTTAATCAGATCTTCTAATAAAACCGAATTTATTGATATTTTCTTTTCTTTTGTACAATATGTTTTAATTATATTCCATACAAGATGATATAAACGAAGACGATTTCGTAATGTTAATCTTTGTTCACGTTCTTTATCTAATTGCGATAGAATTTCTTCAAATAATTCTTGTACTTCATTTCGTCTTTCTTTTGTTGTATAATTCTTAACAGAATTTTCTTCAAATTGAGAATATTTATTTCGAAGAAAATCATAATATTTTTCTAATGTTTTTAAATCTGTTTGTTCAGCAAATGTTAAACCTGGTATACGTCGACGGCCAGTTCGTAATTGTAAAGTATTATTATTCTCATTATTATTTTTCTCAATAAATGGTTTCATTAATTCTTCTTCGAATGTTTTCGTTTCATTTACTATTTCATTAATTTCTCCTTCGAGTTTTCGATTTTCTTTTTCTATAATTGCAAGTCTTTTGAGAAAATTTTATTAAATAGAAAATTTTTCTTTAACATACTTATCTTCTAATTCCATACATCGTTTTTGTTGAAGTAAAAATGTTTTTGGTTGTAAAACAAGTCGATGAAGATCATCAGACATTGTTTGGACTTCATCAGCGCCTGATTCAAGTACATTAATACATCGTTCATATTCTTGTTTAATAGCTCGAAATAATGGTCGATATAGAGACGATTTATTAATTACCTTTATTAAAGAATAGATAGATATGTATATAGAAATGATGACGAAAATTTACTTTTTCGAAAGCTAATCGAAAAACGGCAAATCGTTGTTTTGATGGATCATTACCAACTTTAGCTGATTCATCAGTCATATAACGATTTAATTCATTGAAAAAATAACGATCTCGTGATGTTAATGGAACATTATCATTTGTTTTTACATCAGACAGATCAATATTCATGATTTATTGATTATTATAGACGTACAAAAATGACAATCGTTCCGAAATTTTGCCATTTACGCCTTTTTTTCGAATGACGTTTCCAAGCAACAATTAACTTCAAAACTTCTGACTATTAATTATCTCATTAAACTTTTCCAAACAATAAATATTCATTTGAAACTATAGACATTTAATTATAAGTTAAACTTCAATAAATATTTAGTGACATCTATACAATTCAAATGATTGGAATGTAATTCTACCATGTGTTTAATGACATATGATTCATCTTGAAAAAACATAGTTATCGTCATCACGTAGTCTTCCATTGTATCATTAATACTTATTTTCTTTATTTAAAAAAAAAACTTCACCAACAATGTCTGGCTGGTGGAATTCAGCAAGTGCCAGTAATCTTACTCGTGGTTTAACTTCAATAACTGGACAATTATCAAATAATTTTAAAGATATTTTATCAGAAGCTAGTGAAGAAACTTATGATCCAGTAGCTGAATTAACTCGAGCTAAACAACAAATTGAAGATCTTGAATTACGAAAAGAAACATTATCTGAAGAAGTAATCATTAAAAACTAAATTATTAAATTTTATTTCAAATTTTATTGTTTAGTGTACATCATTAAAAAAGCAATGTGATGAACTTACGATGCAAAAACAAGCAGTAGAAATTAAATCGGATATGTTATTAGCTGAAAGTCGTCGAATTATCGATGAAAAAGATGTAAGTTTATTACTAAATATCATACATTATGACAAAAACCTTGATAACAGATCGTTTGTTATTTTTTAATATAGTGAAAGAAAAACAAGATTGTCGATATAACCTTGTTTGTGAGAATTTTTCTAAGTAGAATTTTAAATTCATCTCTATTTTTCTATGATCCAATAAAAGTTTTTTTCTCATATATCTCATTGTATATGAATAAAAAAACATTTTTATTTTATTGTAAACATACCTTTGGCATTGTTATGTAATGAAAGATGTCTTTCTATTATTTATTATATGATGAGATATTTCTCCTTAACAAAACGAAATACAAGGTTAAATTTTCAATTGCTACAACAACACTTAACAATAGCTTTGAGTGACAATAAAAGAGTTTCATATGAGCAATGAATAAAATAATTGTATTATCAACAAATAATAAAATTAGGAAAATAAAAGAAGAGTTATATATATTTTACCGTTTAAATACGTTAACTATTGAACACTTTCTCATATATATATATATATGTGAACAAAAAATGAATAGAATGTCCTTCTATAGACAAAACAATAACGAATTTTTTTGTCACGGAGTATTATGAAACAAATGAATATAAAATGATGAATATCTATATTTCACTGTACTGTTTCATATTTTATGAAATGAAACTAGTCGGGTTCTTCTTATCATTTTCTTCAATGTTTATGAAATTTTGTTATATGAGAGTTTCTCGTTTTAAAATAAGATTTCTTCCCGGTACTGAAATATTAAGTCATCGACCATACGAGGTAAATATCTTACCATAAGTTTATATAATATGAAATAAGTTTCCTTGTTTTTTTTTGTCTTATGATTAATTTATTTAGAATGAATTAAAACGTCTTCGAGAAAATACAAGTGCAATTACATGGAGTAATAATAATACTGATTTAAGTAATACTTGGACTGATATATTAGAAGGTTAGAGAAAAAATTTCAAATATTTTATTTTCTAATTATTTTTTGTTTTTTCTTTAGATGATCAACCTGAAATTAATGAATATCTCAGATATCAACGAACTATACGTGATTTAAAAGATGAAAATAGTCATTTACGTGATGAAATGGTTAATTTACGAAAATCATTAAAATCACAGCAATTAGAAAAAAATCAAGTATATTTATCGATTATTTATTTTTTAAATAAAAATATTTTTTTTTATTTAAATTTAGTCTCAACGAGAAAATGATATTCTTCAAATTGAACAAAAATATTCTGAACAATTATCAAAATGTCGTTCAGAATATGATGAACAGATTCATAAATTACAATCACGTATTCAAGAACTTGAACAACTAAATAAAAATTATCAAGGTTTGATTTTTTCTTGTAAAATCTTTTAATAGGAAAAATTCATTTGTTTTTTCAATAGAAGATGAAGCACGAAAATCAATGGAAGTACAAAAAGATGTGGTATGTTTTTAATATTCAATTAAATGAAATAAAATAGTTTTGTCGAATAGGATGACGTTGATAAAGATCTTCTTTCACATGAACTTGAACAAGCAAATCAAAAATTAAATTGGTTTAATGAAAAATTTAAAGAATATTCTGATTTACAATCTAATATGGATTTATTAATCTTACAAAATAAACAATTAGAAAATGATTCTAAAATTGAACAAGATAAGAATAAATCTAATTTAGAATTGATTCAACAATATCAAGAAAAAATTTCTCAATTACAATCGAATGAAAAAAGTAAAATTTCGCTTTTTTTGAAAGAATTTATTTTTACAAAAAAATTTATTTAGTTGATCATAATAATACAGATGAACTTAATCGTCTTCTAATAGAAGAACGACAACGTTGTGATGCACTTGTAAATGATAATGAATCAATGTTTCATCTTCTTGAAGAAGCTCGTTCACAAAATGATAATATTCATAATAAAGATAAACAAATTAATGAATTAACATCTCAAATAGAAAATCTTCAAAAACAAATTGAAATCGAAGTATGAAATGAATATATTTATTTATTTATTTATCTATCTTTTATTACTTAAGATAAACCAACGAGAAGAACTTAATAAACAAATTTCTAATTTTGAAATTAAAGAAAATGAATTTAATCAAGAAAAAACTCAATTAACTACACAAATAAATAATCTTCAACAATTTAAAGATGAACAATTAGCAAAACTAATTGAAGTTTGTAAAAAAAAGAAAAGTTAAACAAATAAGAATTTTATTTATTTTTCTAGGATGAAGAAAATCATTTCAAAGAATATCATTTACGTGAAATGCTTGAGAAACAATTAATTGAACTTAATGAAGATTTGCAAACATTAGAAAATGATAAAAATGATTTATATAATCAAATTGATGAACTGAGAGAACAATTACAATTAAAAGATAGACAACTTCAATCATATGAGGTTAGAAAATTTAATAGTATTAGAAATCTACGAAATAAACTAAGTCCCCCGAGGATCTTTTTTGTGGGAATTGTGTGTATTTCGACTTAGTTGGACTAATCATGATAGAAGACTCGGGGCCTTTTATTACGCGGGGGGTTTCGGCAACTAGTATTGGAGCACTTTATATTTTCTCTGTAAAGTAAATATGTAATTAGTTAAGTGCTCATATATTTGATGAAATGACAATATAGATTTCTTTCTAAACATAATGTCAGAGAGAATAAAATCTATTAAATAGATTGTATCGATCTTCTGCATTTATCAGCTTATTTGCCGCTAACTAATATCGATCAATCCATTGAAATCTGTCTAGTTCAGTTTTTCCATTATATATCCTCAGTTTTTTTAGTTAGACCTTGTATTCTTAAGTAAATCTCATTGTGTATCTTTTCTTGTTACTAAAATATCCAACACATAAATTTCGATTAATTAATATTATATTCTTCTTTTATAATAATTATAGAATTTGTCTACTTCACCTGGTTCTCCATCTGCTATATCTTCATCTCCTGATACTCGTGCTCGTTCTCCATCTCCTCAAACATTTGAACACGTACTTGAATTAGAAGCTCAAATTCTTCGAAATGAACAACAATTTAATGAACTTAATTCTGTTTATAATCGTTTTATAACATTATTACCTATTGAATTATCATCTACAGATAATACACAATTATCTTTATCTGATCGATTTACAAATTTATTTGAACAATGGTCAACCTATGTTGATACACTTTCAATAACACAACAAGAACTTGATTCTGTTAAACAATTACTTATTGAAAAACAGGATGATCTTGAAAAATTACAATTTGATTTAGATTTAACAACAACAAAATTAATTGAACTTCAACAAGAACAACAATCATCACCATTATCATCATCATTAATACATGATAATCAATTCAATAATGAAGAAGAAAATGAAAATGAAATTGAACGTATACTTGAACTTCATCAGTATCCACAACGTGCACCATCAAGACAATCAATTGTATCAAGTACACCGGGTGAAAAACAACAATTAATTGCTCAAAATGAACTTTTATCATCTATATTAGCTGATAAAGATCGAGAATTAATATCATTACAACAAGCTGAAAAAACACGTGAAGAGTTAATTAAAAATTTAGAAACATTAAAAAAAAATTTACAACAAATAGAACTTGACAAAGAAATTAAACAAGCTGAATTAAATGATATAAAAAATGTACTTGATGAAAAAACACGAGAAAATTCTTCATTGAAAAAAGAAAAAATGTATTTTATTGAAAAACTTGCAGAAATCGAACGAAATAAACAAGAACAACAATCAATTATACAAGTTTCACATAAACAAACAACACAAGAAGATGAAAAACCATCAACATCAATAATAACAAATAAAGAAGATGCACAAAATGTAAGTATTTTACAAACAAATTATTCAATTAACGATTTCTATTAACAATGATTTATTTATCTGTACATCGTATCATTGATAACTATGTAAAATATTTAAGATCATTGAGATAAACTTATGTCAACATAACTGAATAATGTCAAACAAAAGTTTATTTTGATTAGTCTCGATTAATGATAAATTGTTAGTAATCTATCCTTCGTTTAAACCTATACTTTTAGTAAAACGATTTATAAATTTAAAAAAAGCAAACATTGTCTTCATCAGTCATTTTTAACCCTTGGATTGCCGACAATGTATATATATATTCGAATAAAAGCTTTGATAGTATATTTGTTAAAGAAGCTTTTACCTTACTATCTCTTCGCCAATAGGACATTCACCACTGGCGAAAGTGTAGGAGGTTTGTTGGTGATACTACAATGAACAGTCGCCAACTGGTGAAAGTTCACGCATGGCTTGGCGTAAGCTCAGTGATCTTCCACTATTGACGAAAGTGCTTGTTGGTGAAAATCTTAATGGCAAAATTCGAGAATCCCAAGCCTTTTCTCATCCTTTGGGTATCACTGTATATAATACCCTGGTTTTCTGTTTGATATCATTAAAGAAATTGTTATAAAGTTCAAACTACTATCGAAGTGACCTTCTCCTCTGCTTTTAACTATTTGACATTTTCTTTCCCTTATCCTATAAACGCTTTGCTCATCTCCTAATCTTCAATACTATAAATGATATTTTGTTAACATAAAAATAGAATTCGATGTGAAATCATATGTAAACATTACTTTTCTAAAACTTTAATTTCCATTAAAAACTGAATATTTACAAGAAGAGTTTAGAATTCAAATTCTATGAACAGTATTCTTTACAACCCAAATAAATATTCCTTTTATTTTTTTGAAACTAATTCGTAATTATTTATATTTTTATAGCCTGAACAAATTCATACACAAGAACAATATGAAAAACTTCGTTCGGAATATGATAAACTTGCTGAATTTTCCAAACATCAACATGAAGAATCTACATCTTATTATAATGAATATACACGTATATTAGCACTTCATAATGAATTAAATACAAAACACAGTCAATTACAAATCGACTATGAATCACTTCAATCGTTAATTCAACAAAAAAATGAAGGTTATCTACAATGTCAAAATGAATTAAATAATTATCAAAATTTATTATATCATGAAAAGAAAAAATCCGAAGAAATTGATTTATTACGTTCAACATTAATTGAACGTGATATAAAACTACAACAATTAATTGATAGTGAAACAAAACTTCTTGTCAAACAATCTGAATTAGAACGTGATATTAAATTATTAGACCAGAATAATTTCGAATTAAGATCAACTGAACAATCATTTATTGAACAATTACAACAAACGAATCCAGAACAAATGGATTTCGAATTAAAACGTCTAGCAAATGAACGTGATTTATTTATTACGGAAAGAAAACAATTAGAAAATGAAATTGAATCAAATAAACAAAAAGTTTGTTATTTTGTTTTCTGAAATAAATTATTCAATTGATTTTTGCTTTTAGTTTTTACAATTTGCAGAACGTGAACAAAAATATATAAATGAAATTGAACGATTACGTACACATTTATTAAAAATGGAAGAATCATATACAACTGATTTAATTGCTGCTGAAGATCGTGAAAAATCTTTAAGAAATCAAATTGCACAATTAGATGATACAAATCGTGCACAAAATGAACTTATTCAACAACTGAATACAAGTGGTGAACAATCAAAACAAGCATTAGCAACTGAATTAGGAACATTAAAATATGAATATACAAAACTTGAAACAGCTAATACAAATTTAAATAATCAATTACAATATCAAATGAAATGTGCACAAAATTTACAAAATGTTCTGGAACAATTTAAACGTGGTAAATAAGATTTATTCAAATCTAAATCACTGATTAAAATCCTCTTCATAATAAAAGACATTCCTCTGAATACATGACAAGGAGGAAAGAGCGGAATCCAGATTCCGCTCTTTTCCCCCTTGATATATGATGTGAATGAAGTAATAGAAGATTTAGGAATTTTGCATGGGGAGTGCACGCCAACGAGAAAATAGTTTTTTGTCTTGTGATATAGTTCTTTATCGGTACCTCCCTTTAGATGTTTTTTGACCGAGACGGATGTATGGGCATCTGTACACCTCCCTCTATTTTCTGGCTACGCCTCTGAGAAGACCCCTTAATTTTAATTATGAATAATCTGGGATATCATTCGTAAAATTTTGTATCTATAATTCATGGGAAAATGTGTGTCATAATAGAAAATCTTTGAGTCTTTTATTATGAAGAAGGGATTTAATAAAAAATATGAGCAATATATTTTACGTTGAGAAATCGTTTCTTCTACTTATAAAATATATTTCATTTTCTTCTATACTTTGACGCTTTTTACAAGTATAACGATGTCTAAGTAGAATCGATGGGAAAAGGCAACGTTCTAACCTTGTTTATTATTATTATTGTTTGTTTTAATATTATAATAGTCAAAGAGAAAAATAGCATATGAAATCGCTTCACTTTTTTTTGTATTTAGAACGTGAACAAAATATTAATGAACATTTACGTCAATATCAAGATGCATTACGTGAACAAACATCAATAGCAACACGTTTAACAAATGAAAATAATGAAATTCGTAATCGTTTAGATGAATATAATGAAGCATTATCGGCTGCACATCGTTTAAATGATCAGATTGAAAAAAAAGATTTATTATTGAAAACACTTCGAAATGAAAATCATGAAAAAGATAAATTAATTCACCAATATGAACATAATCTACGTGATTTACAATCAACAAGTGGTTCACGTGTTGAAAAACAACTTGTGAAAAATATTCTTTTATCTTTTTTTCATACACCTGTTGATAAACGACAAGAAGTTATTCCACTTTTAGGTGCATTAGTTGGTTTTACACAAGAAGAATATAAAAAAGCAATTGATGCCACATCAACTAATAATAGTAATAATATGAAAGGAGGATCAGGTTGGTTAACTGGTTGGCTAGGTGGAAATCCAGCAAATGGAGGAGGAGGACCAGCTAATACAGGTCGAATAAGAACACAATCTGAAACTCCAGTTTATGATCCAAATAAAGTAATTCAATTTAAAAGTTTATTTATATTCTTAATTTTGTTTTTCTAGTCATTTGCTGAATTATTAATTCAATATGTTGATCAACAATCACCAAATAATCCTCAACATCCAACTGCAAAATTTAATACCGATGAATATCTTCATCGGTATGATAATACTATGGGAGGTGGTCATCTATTAAGAAAACCATCGTTATCTGCATCTGCAAATCCTTTTGTTAATTCTTCACATTTATCTCTTAATAGACAACCACCTACTGTTGTTTTACCAACAACAAATTCAACTATACTTAATCCACCTCCTCTTCCTCCATCTTCATCATCATCATCATTATCATCATCGTCAACAACAACAACAACAGCAGCAAATTCAGAATCATCATCAACTATACTCAAAGATTTATTAAAATCTTAACATACTAATCTTTAAAAATATAGTTGATTTTTATTTTTTAATTATTTATTTTATTTGTTTGCAATTAAACTTTAACTCTTGTTTATAAATATATATGTTTGTTTTCTTTCCTTCTATTTGCTTTTGGTCATTTTTTTTTCTTTCTTCGTTATCTTCTTCTTTTTTGTTTCTCTCGCTCTCTCTCATCAGATCGGCCTTGGTACGATGTCTTTTTTTTTCTCTTGTAGATTTTTATTCTTGAACAAAAAGCAAACAAATAATGGTATATTATCAATAAATATTTCTTTTTTATTAATGATTTATTTATTTATTCTAGGCATATCATTCATCATTTGACAAAAGTAAATTTCGTGTAGGAAATATTGCGGTATTACCTATTCGAACACGTTACAGTGGTCCAGCTCCAGTTGAAACATGTAAGACATAACTTTATGACTATTTTTCAATGCTAAGTTAATGAAGAAATATAGGAAAAAACAATATAGTTAAGATTGATGGAATTATGGGTGAGCAGAAGTTTATTTGAATGCTTTTCATAACATAAAAACCTGCTATCAATCCATGTTTGTGTATTATTCCTACTAGCTTCATTGTCGTATGTTTTGAAAATAAGTTTATTGTAAAATAAGACAAAGATTGACTCGATTTGAAATATATTTAATTCGATTTCAATTCTTCATCAATTGAAAATAATAAATTTATCGTATTGTTTAACATAGAAATCTTAGAAATACTCATTTAATGAATATAAAAACTATTTTCTTTTTTTTTTATAGCTACTGAGAATGAAGATATAATTGATGAAGCAATTAAATTCTTTCGATCTAATATTTTCTTTCGTAATTATGATATTAAAGTGAGTAAAATACATTATTTGATTTTATTTCTATGCAATAATATATCTTATTAAAGCATGATGCCGATCGAACATTAATTTATTTAACATTATATATAACAGAATGTTTACGACGTCTTCAAAAAGTAAATATTTTTATTTAATATTATTATTATTATTATCGAAAATGTTCAATAAATATTACTTTAGTGTCAATCACGTATTCAAGCACAAAAAGAATTAACATCATTAGCTATATCAACATTTCCTATTCCAGGTGATGCAGATTTTCCACTTAATGGCATGTTTACAAAACCATCACATGATGAAAATGGTTAGTTATGATTTATAAATATTTAAAAATCTATTTTTTTTTTGTTTTTTTAGATAAAATGAAACAATATCTTGAACAATTAAGAAAAGAATGTAGTGATCGTATGGTTGATCGTGTTATTGATCCTGAAACTGATAAACCATCAAAAGTAAAAGCTAAACGAATCTTTGTTTTTTAAAATTTATTTCTATATTTTAGTGGTGGCTTTGCTTTGTTCGTCGTCGCTTTATGGATAAAAGTTTATTAAATATTGGTTCATTATAATTAATGAGAATTTATCTTCGAAACGATTTCAAAAAAGAACATTTTTTTAATATGTGCCTTCTATTCGTTTTTTTTATATATTCATATTCGATTCAACTGTCTATTGTTATCTTTCTTTCCTTCTTTTTTTTATATCGCTAATAGAATCAACATTGATTTAATAAATCGATCGTATTAAATAAGAGATTATTCTTTTTCAATCTGATAATCAATATGAAATTGAATTGTAGTTGAGCGAATACGTCCTTCATCTGACCATTTATAATAAATCCCTTTTTGTATTTGTTCATTTGAATTTCTATCCGATGAAAATATTAATTGAAGTAAACAATTCTCTCCACGAAAATTTAATTTTAAACAATGTTCTTCAACATAATAAATAAATAGAATCGGTTTGATTTGTTGAATTATTGTACGAGCTGAATAAGGTAAACGTTTACATGAATGATATTCAATAAGTTTAGCTGTTATTTGTTCACTTGTATTTGTTGGTAGATATAAATTAAAATATATTTGTTTTATATTACGCATCCAATAAAATTTACGTGGTTGACGTATACGTAAATAATGATTTATATGAATAGATTCATGATTTATATTTGATAATGATGAAAGAGATAAAAGTGTACAATTTAATATAAGTGGTATATGACATATTTGAAAGAAATTTAAAAGACATTTATCGAATGATATTTGTTCATTGTCCGATAAATGAATATCAGGTTCAATTAATATAGTTAAATATTTTTTTAAATATATCGATGAATTATATTTATCATTGTTCATTCATTCAAAATAAATAAAACAGAAAAAAACGAATTTTATTGTAACTATGTTATGTCATATTCTTTATCTTTATATGATGTTTTCTTCTTTTCTTGTTATTTTCTAACTATTAGCCGTCTTATTTGTCTATAAGTAAGTTCATTGTTCGAACTAAATCGTCGTTAAAGTGAACATCATATAAACGTACATACACACATACATATATAGTTATAATTTGTTTTATTCTATCGCTTAGTAAACAAACTTAATAAAAAAAAATGAGTGGTAAAAGTAATACAACAATTTCATCAGCTAAAAGTAAAAGTAAAGATAAAATAAATACAACACGTAGTACTCGTGCTGGTCTTACATTTCCTGTTGGTCGAGTGGTAAGTTTTTGTATTATTAATTGTTGATAAGGATAGAAATGATTGTTTTCTTTTGTTTAGCATCGTTTTCTTAAACAAGGCAGTTATGGAGAACGAATTGGTGAAGGTGCACCAGTATATTTGGGTAAAAATTATTTTTATATTTATTGTTATTATTATTTCTAAATATTTTTCTTTCAATAGCCGCTGTACTTGAATATTTAACTGCTGAAATTCTTGAATTAGGTTCGTTTAATTTTTTTACTTCATTGTATTGTTTTTGATGAAATTGAATATTGTTTTTCCTTCTATGTAGCGGGTAATGCTGCTCGAGATAATGAAAAAAAACGTATTATTCCTCGACATCTTCAATTAGCTATTCGAAATGATGAAGAATTAAATAAATTACTCGATGGTGTAACTATTGGTAAATATTATTTGTTTAAAATCTTATATATAACTATGAACTCAATGGTTTTTTGTTGTAATATAGCACAAGGTGGTGTTTTACCTAATATTCGTATGGAACTTTTACCAAAAAAAACTAAAGGTGGTGATGAAAATGCTGGTAGTATGGAATCACAACGTGGTACGCAAGGTCAACCTATGATGATGGCACAATCAGGAGGATCAATGGGTAGTAGTGGAATGAAAAAGAAGAGTATGCCACCAGCTAAAAAAAGTCTTGCACCTCCTACATCACAAAAAAAATCGAATAAACCAAAACCAATGCAACAACAACAACAAGCACCACCACCACAAAAGCACAACAATAATAAGACTAATAACAATGATGATGACGATGACGACGACGATGATGATGATGATGATGAATCTGAAGACGAAGAATCTGAAGATGAAGTTAGAGAATAACTCAACAAGAAATATTCATTTACTAATTTTTCTTTTCTTTTTTAGGATGATGATATGACAGGTAATGGTAATACAGTTAGTAGTTCAAGTGCTTTAGCTACAACAACTGTTAATGATACAACAGCTGATGATGATGAAGATGAAGAATAAATATAATTATATCTTTATGGTTGTTTCTTGTTCAATATAAAAACTAGTTCTTCTTTTTTCTTCGTAATTTTGTTAAATGTATATTTATCTATTTATTTATTTATTTACTGTAATCAAGAATTAAATTCAATATAAAATACGTTGTCTATAGATACTTTTTTTTTCCTATTCTTTTATTTTATTTCCTAAAAATACCAACAAAAAAAATAGTAAGCAAACGGAAAAGGGGCAAAAACAAACAAACAAACAAAACGACATATATGATCATATAGTAAATAGATCATTGTACATGTAAAGTTTTTAATTTGTTCACCAATCTGCATCATTTCTTGAAGTAGAAGATAGATTATTACTTTGTTGATTTGGAGTTGATGATGGACTAACGGCTTCTTTGATTTTACGTTGAATATATTTTATTCGATCATTTGGTACTTGAATTTTTATAAATTCATCATAATGAATCTTTAAAAAGAAATCTTATTTTATATTTTCTAAAGAAAAAACGATTAGAAACATACCGGTACACATTTATAACCAAGTGAATTTAATAATCTTAGTTGTAGTGCTATAGAACCCGAAATAGAATTCGTTAATAATGTTTTATCTTGATAATCAAGACATTTAAGTGCAATTCTAAATACAGAACAATTTTATTTTATTATCATCTTGAGAATTTATCAAATTAATCCAAAACGCAAATGATTTAACTTACTTGTAACGATTTTCATCAATTCGTACTTTATTAAATGTTGTTTGTCCACTAGCACTATTACTTTCTCCATTAGTTAAAACAGTACTTAAATCTTGTGGTGTACCAGTTTTATCCACTACCATTAAACAATCTAGAATTTTATACATAAACTTTAAGGAATGAATGAAAAGTAAAATTTTAATTTTTACCAATAACAATCATGTTTGATGTGACAACACTAAATTTTGAATATTTATTTTCAGCAGCAAATGTTGTCACTGTTTTAGCTAATTGATCTTGTGCATTCGAATTTTTTAATGTTAATTGTTGTGCAAGTTGTTCAATATTAAATGTTGGTTTAAGAAATTTTTTGGAAAATTTTTGTAAACTATATGAATAAATTGCAAGTAATTTAAGTGCACCTGCTATTTTAGAATTTGATACTTCATCTAAAAAATAATTGATTTAGAATAACAAACAATGACTTTTATTTTGATATACTTTGTATAAGTTGAAATATATCTTGATTAAGAACGGATGATACATGATCTTGATTTGCTTGATCTAAAATTGCAAGTGACCAAACGAGATCAATACGATTTTTAATATCATTTAACTGATTTGTTTCTTCAGTAGAAGTGTTCTCATCTAATTTTAAATGATTTTCAACAAGTGTTGGTAATGTCGATGGAGAATAATTAACAGATGCACATGTACGTATGAATGATTGAATACATTTCGTTTTTGATTCCGAGTCTTCTAAAAGGATTTTTCCAAAACTATCAAGCAATTCACAATGACGAATACGGAGTGTGCCCATTGAAGTTATAATTGATTGAAGCTAGAAGAAAAAAAATAGATTATTCATATCTGCAAGTTTTTCAGACATTTGAAAAGACTTTGCTCAATTAAATATACTTACTATAAATGGATCATTAATATGATTGATTTGTTCATATGCATCTCGAGTTAATCGTTCTAAAAATGGCTTATCATATACATTTAACATGGCACATGCCAAAAGAGAATCTTTTAATTTGTCTATTGGAAATAAAAATGAATCACTTAATTTAAGTAAATGATAACAAGCAGCACGTATTATTGTTCGATCACGTCTTTTTAACATTGATTTATTAATTAATATTTTAAACCAATCATCAAATGTTAAACTATCACTTATTTCTAAAATTCTTTCATCTAAACGATTTATTAAACGATCATTATAAGATAATTTATGTGTTAATGCTAATATATCACGTATATTATCGAATTCAAAATAACGTCCTTCAGCTAAAGCTAAAAGACGATTATAAATTCGATGTATCCATTGAGCTGTATGACGTGAAGATTTTAATTCTTCTAATATACGAACAACCTAAAGAATATTTAATAGATCAAATATTTTTTTTCGATTTTAAAAATAAAATATATAGTTTACTTGATGAACACTAATACGTCTTAATCGATTAGCAAGTAAAAGTGAAAATTTATCAGTAAATTCATTATCTTCTGGATAATATTTTGTAATAAATGTAATAGCCGTTAATACTTCATTATCACTAAATTTATTTAACTAAAAAAAAAGACAAATCATATGTTGAGAAAGATTTATTTTATCTTAAAAAACTTACAAAACTAAGTAAAAGTGATTCCATACGATTTCGTGCATCATCTAATTGTGTATAAATTTGAACAGCATCACTATTTTCAACTGATGCCATTTGACACATTTTTTGTAAGCCTAATGCAAATTCTGTTGGTACAACATATTTATCAAAAATTTTTAATAAATCTTCAATTGTATTTGCTTGTTTAATATTTGATAAAAGTATTGGAGTTGATGTATGACGTTTTGATTGATCTAAAGTTGAAGACTAAAATAAAAATGTAAATAAATTAAAATTCAATACGAATTTCTACTTCATCTAATTGTCCTGTTAATGATCTTTCTTTTTTTGGTTGTCTTGGTTGATGAGATTGATTTGCATCATTAGATTTTAGTCGTTTTTCATTTGTTCGTTCAATAGAAATATATTCAGATTCATCGAAGACTTTATCGATTTCAATTGCATTTGATGATTTTTTTCGTGGTGTCGTTCGTTTTGATTTTGTTTGTGTTGTATCATTCGATACTTTTATTTGTCTTTGTTGTTCTTCATTTTGATGATTATCAATATTATTTTCATATTGACTTTTTGTTGGTAAATCTGATGCCATTCGTGATGGATCATCAAATGATGAAGAATGAAGAATATTTGGTCGACGAGGACTTGCAGGAGATACTGAATTTTCTCCTGATTCATCATTGGAAAAAAGTTTTTTTATATTAACTTTACGTGTTGTAGGCGATGGTAATCGACGAGATTTAGACTAAAATCAAGATAAGATAAGTTCTTTAACAAGAAAAAAAACAAGTCTTTTTACTTTATCATCAATCGATTGAGTTTGAGCTATGTTTTGATGATTGGAAATAGATCGAATAGATTTCCAAAATGTATTTGTTGCTGATGGATACGATAAAACTATCGTTCGACTAGATGAACCAAAAAATCGAAGCATTCTGAAGATATCAATTTGATTCGATATTAATTTGAAAAATAAGTTATATATGCTCACAAGAAAATAAAAATATTAAAAAACTAAATTCAAATACCACAAATATTTTTTTATTGAATAATTTATTATCCAATAAATACTGATTTCTTTCAATGATATTTTCTATACCAATCAGAAAAGATCTTTAACTACCAATAAAAAATATGAAGAGGCCTCGACGAAGACAAGTTATACATATTGATAGATAGAGACATACAATAGTTTCTGATAATCTATCTGCGATATTAAAAGATCTAGCAGAAGACGATATATTGTCATGATATTTATCAGACTTTAGAACATCAAAATGAACTTCTTGTTTCTATAAAACAGATTATAATATTCTGACAGTATCAAAATTCGAGGGATATAAAAAGAATTTTTATTATTAAACTAGATTTTCAATTATTAATTTCTGTTAATATGAATGTTATATTGTGAGTAGGTGTTGATATTTTAGTACAACTATATCAGCAATTTAGAACGTGGGTGTAACAATATACAAGGGTAAGCACAGCTGAATGATACTATTATTTGTATGAATCACCCTCAACGTCATGTGCCTATTCTTAAATTTACCGTTCGATTTTTCTCGAAATTATTTTTACAATTACGTATTTTTTATTTAAGTAAAAGAATTAGAAAGAAATAATAGGAAATACGTCACGCAGAAAATGAGAAATTAATAAAAAAGTTCGACCTTGAATAACATTATGTATCAGATTGTCTTGAACAGATGTTAAACAAGATTTTACTAATAAAGAAGATATAAATGTAATCATTTGAATTTTTGTCAATCTTTAAAGTATACAAACGATAATTAATCAAATTAAGAATAATTATATTTGTTATATGGATGGTTTACATAGAAGAAGGAATAATGAACTGATGGGAGGATAATAGAAAACATCTGCTAAGTGAACGAACGTATATTGTATCAATATACTATTGGATAAAGAAAAATCCAATGTTTCCTAAAGAAAAGCTCTATTCGTTATTTATGTTGAAGTATTGAAAGTTTCTATTGGTTGTTTATGACTGAAGCGCCACAGTGGCACTATTAACATGACAAACAATCATTGTCAATTGTAACATGATGAGTCGAAAATAAGACGCTGGATGTAACAGCTTGTTGTTTAATTTGCTTTTCTTTTTGAATTTTCATTAAATAGAACGGCTGATGCGTTTTAAAACATTATCACTACCGATTTTTTTTCTTTTATTCATTATAGAAATAACAATTATACGATGACGAACCAAACCGTCGTCGGTGAATCTCTTCCATCCGTAGATAATACTGATGAAAAAAAAGGCATTTGGTAAATGAATTTTAATTATATTTTTTTTTATTATTTTATTTTGAAAATTTTTCATTGAATAGGGCATCTATTTTACATGATGTTAAATCATCAACAAAAAAAGCACCTACAACAAAATCACTTGTAGTACTTGGTGATAATGAGAGCGGTCGAACAACATTAGTAGCTAAATTACAAGGAAATGAAGATCCAAAACGAGGTGCTGGTCTTGAATATCATTATATTGATATTAAAGATGATGATCGAGATGGTATTATTTATATTTCAATTTGAAATATAATTTTCATTGTTTGTTCGTTTGTTTGTTAAATAGATACTCCTAAATTAGGTGTATGGATTCTTGATGGTGATATTGTTTGTTCATCTCCATTACTTAAATTTGCAATTAAATCAGATACAGTAGAAAATACTGTTCTTGTTCTAGTTGCTAGCATGACACAACCATGGTCGTTATTATCGACATTAAAAAAATGGGTAACACTCATTGATGAACATATTGAACGATTAAAAATTGATTCAACATGTTTACGTGAAATGCGCGATCGTCTTCAGTATGATTTTCAACATTATACTGAACCTAATGATTCATCTATAATGACGGCATCATCTTCATCATCAGCAACAATAAAAAATGGTACATCTACTGGTCGAATTCCAAATTCACTTTCATCTATTTCAATTGCATCAACAACAACACCTATAAATATAAATATTAACGAAGATCAAATTGTTTTACCACTTCCTGATGGTGTATTAACGAAATCATTTGGAATTCCAATTATTGTTGTTATTACAAAAGTAAATTTTATATTTAAAAAAAACTTTTATAAAATTTCAATATTCTAGTGTGATGTAATGCCAACACTTGAAAAAGAAAATGATTATAAAGATGAACAGTTTGATTTTATGCAATATCATTTACGAAAATTTTGTTTAGAATGTATGATCAATAGTTTTTCATATTGAAAATATTTTATCAATTGGATTTCTTTAGATGGTGCTGCATTATTTTATACATCAGTAAAAGAAAAAAAGAATATTGATAAATTATATAGATATATTATACATAAATGTTATGGTTATTCATTTCATTCACCAGCTGCTATTGTTGAACGTGATTCAATTTTTATTCCAGCTGGTTGGGATAATCCAAAAAAAGCGGAAATTTTATTAGAAAATCTTCATCGACTTAAATCAACTGATAACTATTCAGATGTATTCGTTAAGCCCGTTGTTCGACGGGTATATAATTTTATTTCTTTTAATTAATAGAAATAAATTCATTGTTTAAAATGTTTTTTTCTCTTTGTATATTTATATATAGCCGTTACAACGTGATAATGAAACTGTTACTGCTGAAGATGATCAAGAGTTTTTATCTCGTCTTCAATTAACATTAAATAGAGCTGCATCACCTGGAAGAAATGTAAGTAAAAATATATTGAAATAATATCAGTATATATTATCTATATCATTATGAATTTTAAGGACGAAAATTCAACACCTGTACTTACAAGAAATGCAATGACATCAGGTGTAAGTAGTGGTATGGGCTCACAGACACCATCTATGGCTGGTCGACCACGAAATCAACCGGTAAAGATATGAATATATGACTTTAGTTAAAAATATGAATTCTATTTATATTTAGAATGTTACACCGGGTGGTACAAGCACAGCAGCGAATGAAGGTGCTTTGGCTAATTTCTTCAATAGTCTTCTAACAAGAAAATCAGGTGGTCCAGTAACTCCGACAACTGCTAATTCACCTGCTACTCAACGGCAAAGTAAGCAGTTTGCTCTTCCTCCCCGACCATCAATTACTAGATAAAAACTATATGAAACATATAAACCTAATATAATAAATATAATAAATCAAAACAATAAACAAATCAAATCAGGTTTATCATGGTAATCTCGCAGCATTCCTTCACATTTGCTAAGATTCCACCGATGAAGCAAACAAGAATGTCCATTATTATATATCTATTTCATATCTATGCAATGAATAAAATATTTTTAAATTATAATCATATCGTCCATCGTCGAACAAGAAGTATTTATCACTACGTAATATAATTCGATAGTTGCATAGGCAACTTTGCCGATTTTCCTCATCTCGAATGATCACTATAAAGATCTTTAAAAATAAAATTCATCTACAATTTCATGACGATTATTTTATTGGTTTTATTCAAGACAACAGCGATCTGTTTTATCTATCGATCATAAACTATATCGATTCTTATTGCGTTTAATACCATCGAAAACCAAAACTCTTTCATCTATTGTTAATTAATCTATAACGAAAAATAAATATTGGCTATTGTGTTTACATCAGAATAAAATTATCATCACGCTATTAGTATAAATTCTTTCCTAAAACCGATCATTCTCGGATCTTACACTATCTAACTATGATGAATACAAACTATTCGAAAACGGTGAATATCATCATAATACTATTCTACATATGATAAATATAAGATACTATCTCTCTAGCATTCTTCATAATGACAAAGTTAACCATTGCCATTAAAACATAAAGTAATTTATATTTTATAAAAAATGTAGTGCGTTTATGGGTCTAGGTTATTTCATTGCTTATTTCATTTTTTTTTATTATTTTTGGGAATATCACTGTTTTTTATATATACTTATTTTTCTTTATTTCTATTTCAGACACGGACAATAGCGATTTTGATACAACTTCAACGACTAACCAAAGTAAGTTTTTGTTATTGTTAGGATAAAATAATATTGTTATATTTTATCATTTTAGCTTCCCCAAAACAGCAAGAACAATCATAGCCACTACTAAATCTTTTTTTTAATTGTTCGCCTCATTCATTCTTAAAAAAAAATAAAATAAACTATAGATATGATTTATAATCTGCATGAGCAAGTGAACTAAGATAGAATATACAATAATTCAATTTCGGAAAAAAAGAATTAATTAAATCTAGTTTATTTAACAATAAGACTACAACGTACTTTTTTCTATACGACAAGAATATCTCTTAAAAGCCCATAGTAAACGAATAGTACTTCACATCTATTCTTCTGACAATGACGGTTAGAAGTGGCAATCAAAACCTTCAATGACATATTCACTAATAGCATTGCGTTGTGTCCTTAAACTACAGATGGTACTAATATTACTAATTCTCCCTTTTCAACATAGAATTATTGCTATATCTGCACGTTTTTTTAATGTTTATTCTTGTTTTTTCATTATAATGGATGTTTAATATTATTTTAACGTTTAAATAAACATTTCAATATTTTGATCAAAAGATACTTGAAAACTTGGTTGTCATTTAACAGAATGACAATTGAAACATTATAACAAATGATTATTTGTGCGAATAAGTTACATGGTTACAATTCGTCGGTTAGAAAAGTCTTTTTCTTGTTTCTAATCGAACAACATTCAAGTATATTATGAAGTCAATCAAAAATTAATGACGTCAATAATTCGACAAAATACTTTATAATTAGTATTTAAATTATTCACGCTGATGAATGAAGGAAATGAATGTTTTATATTGGTATAGGAAGGGTGTCTCTACTCTTAACTAACACCCACACGCATACCCTTATAATTTCTGTTTTGCAATCATCAGACTTTCAGGAATAACGACAAAAGTATTTAATATTATTTTTTTTTATTTATTCACTTAATAACATCTTGAACATAAATTTTTAATTTTCTACAACTATTTTTGAAACCGTCATCATCCCCATTGATACCATGTCGACATGGTGTTGCTTGAATAATACGTCCTGGTGATGTTTCGTTTCCAAGACGGATAAGAAAAGTTACACCTTCACACCTAATCCGCGTAAGATTGACGTCAAAGTTCTCAATAAAGAGATGTTCCGTTGAAACACAACCATTCGTGTCACACAAATGCGAGCCTAAAATGAAACAAAAGTAATGTCATTAAAGGATTATTAATTCAATCTTTTATTCTTACCGGTTTTTGCATTTGTAAAAGATGGATCCGTAGCGCGTAATATAATATGATGTTTCAAAATGCCGTAATCATTGATTTTTTGTTGTAATTTTGGAGCCATATCTCCATTTTTGTTAATGTGTAACCTTAGACTACTTCGTGGTAAAGATGTTTCATACTTTTTTGGGTAATGAGCAAGTCATCCATTTGAAAAAATATTCACCTAAAAAGAATAGATATTTTATTACAACAACATTAGCGAAAGAAAAACTTACCATTACGTTGATCGTCACTTGTCATTTTTCATATGTCTTTGATTTTAATACATTTCGAAACATGATTTTCATTGATGTAATCCTCGCATTCATCTTTTTTTATCATACCGTCCATCAACAATTTTACTTCATGATTTTTTAAATATTTTAAAAACACTGTACTCATTTGTTTGGTATCCTTAGTAATTTTTTCTCTTTTTGTAAAATTTTTCCTTAAAAAAGTGAAACACAATTAATAAATTTGTTTTAAAGTTTAACACTTACTTTTACTATCTTCTTGCTACAGTCGAGTAATGTAGCGATATCGTGAAATTCTTCCTCTGTAGGATTGGAATTTTTCTAAAAAAATTATCTGAAAAGAAAGCAGAATAAGATTAAAGCGAAAATAAGAATTCGAAATAACCGATTGAGTTGAATTAAGAGGTGAGTAGAAGTGCTTTGTCACATTACATCTGATAAATTCATTCTCTTCGAAGAGATCAATCGGGCTGATGATCTATGAAACAATAGAATGATAAGCAATAGGGCATCTATATAAATATCTTTCTTCTCCAAGTTCTCTTTCTCATAGAGATGAGTCTAGCAGAAATAAAGTGTGTGCTGGTAGCGAAGATATATCGGTTCTACGACAAAGAGCTGAGCTAGTCTCCAGACGAGCATTACTTGTAATAAAATATCGCCTGTATATTATCGACTTTATATTGATGATTGATCAGAAATATTTTTGAATGATCTACGATTTGAGATTCACCGAAAAAAAGATACAAGGTATTGATAGATATTAAAATGCAATCCATCGGTGTGTGCGATTCGAATTTTTTATTTCTTTGAATATATGATTAATGTGATAGCTGTCAAAGTTGTCAGATGATAATACCCATCCATTTCATGATTCGTTGCAATTCATTGTCTTATATGTTTATTTCTTTTTATTTCAGATTGATAAGAGCGCTATAGATTAGAATAACTTCATATATGTATATATATGTATATAGAAAGAGAGACATATGCGTATAAGAATGAATAAAATTTTAATGTGCTTATTTCGAAGTCGTTAATACTTTGTATCCGCTCGAATACTTTTTTTTTATAAAAGCAAGTCTGTAATTCATACTTTTCTAAGGTCGCTTACATAACCTTATACACAAAAACAATCACAGTTATGGCAGCAAATATTGTGTCACAGAGAATACAAAATAATATTCTTCAATACGGCAATACAGATAAAGAAAATCTCATTGGCGTACCACTCATTGTGTGAGCACGCATCGACGACGGGCACGGCGATACTGGTCCACTTGTTCATTATCAAGTCAACACTTACTTACAATAACAACAAATATTAAAACAAAAAACAGACGTCATTCAAACCATCGACACATCTTTCCGTCGACTGACCTGACTGAACTGTCAACAATGAAAAGTATTCGTTCCCAAGACGGTGAGTAATTGTTTATCTTATTAATTAATTGACAGTTATTTTTCGTTTTAGATAAATATTTAATAAAATAACACATAGATGGCGAAAAACAAATAATTCAAATAGAACCTTGTCAACATGAAATTTATTACCAATCCAACCAAGTCAATCCATTCCAGTACAGTTGTCGGAAGATCAAAATTATGATGACAGATGACAGTAAACTTCTATTTCTTTGTAGATAGTTTTTCTTGTTCAATAAACTTTATATTTTTTAAAATTATTTTCAAATTTTAACTCTACTAAACAAAAAGGGTGTGGGTAATAATCTAAAGGTTGCTGGAGGAGTTGACACCCTCAAATGTAGATATTTTTCTTTACATATTTCAAACAAAAAATTTATATATATATATATCTTAATATTGAATAATTCGATATTATATTTTTATTTTCTTTTTAAAATTGATGATCAAAACACATATATGAAAAGATATAATTAGTTGGTATTCATATCTTCATCATCGTTGTTTTATTTTGATCGTTCACGCATACGTCTTCGTTTACGTTTGAGTCGTCGCATGCGTTTCTTACGCCACTACAAAAAAAAACAAAATTAATTTTATAATCATTCTAATGGAAATAAATATTTACTTTGGCTCTCATAATTATTAAATTAAATTAAATTTGAATAGAAAACAACAATGTTTTCTTCAAGATAATCTAGAAGGCACTACAAATTCATTCATAGACAAACAAATATATATATAATCATATTGTATTTCAAGAAACTATTAGAAAAAAAGATGAACATCATAACATAACAAAAAAAGAAAGAACTATCTCGTCTGTACAATAAACAGGAAAGAAAAAGGAAAAGAACATCATCTTTGTATCTAATGTATCATAAATCTTTACGAAATTGATTGAATGCATGTATAAATACGAACATAACTATAGACATATACAATGTAAAAGACGAACGACAGACTATTTGACTATATGAGAAGAAAAGTGCAACATCCGACTAATGATAGTATTTATTTACCTGAGATTTATTTAATCTGATCGGTGCCATCTAATGACCGTAGAGAAAAAGAAATCATAATGTCTGACTTAATGATTCAATTAAAGGAATGTGAAAACTGAAGATATATGGATAGATAGATAGATATAGAAAACGAGAAAGAAGACGTTCTTAATCAAATGTATACTACTGTTCTAATAATAAAAAACAAACAGACAACTAGATGAATAAAGATTACAGACGAGACGCTTTGTTTTTATTCTGTTGAACGCGTATCTGTTGTTTATCTGACGAGTTGGATCCACGTACAAACACTTTTGGTTGTCGTTTTGATTGTTGTTGTTGTAACGAAGTAAGTTCACTACCAGTTGTTGCTGATACTGATGTAGAAGTAGGTTGACGAGAATTTTGTACATTATGTGGTCGAGGGCCATGTGACTAAAGATACAAAGAAAGAATAACATTTTCTTCTTAGTATTGAAATTATTATCAAAAGAATATACATACTCCACGTTTAAGTGAAAGAGATCGAGCAGGTTTAAAACGTGGATTTGATGAAGGTGTATGTACAGAACAAATTTTTACAAAAATACTCATAAAACCAATAACACCTAATAGTCCCAATACAAATGCCCACCAATATTCCTAACAGAACAAAACAAAAAATAAATAATTATTTCCACCTATTTAAATAGAAAATATCAATAAACCTGAATGAGTTGAGTAAGTGTACGAATATTTTCTTCATTGAGCAACATATTTTTCAATCGAGTTAAAGGACCTTCAGCATCAACAGCACGACATTTACCAAATACATCACAATAGCCAGCTGTTCCGGCACAAGCATGTCCTATGAAAGTGAATAGAAAATTACAATCCAAAAAAAAATCAACTCGTATAAAAAATAACAAACCAGGTCGGTGTTTATAACCAAAACCATTTTTACTATAATTATTTGGCATACGAAGTGTAAGTGTATCAACACATGAATTTGTTCGAGCTATAATGAATAAATTATTATCCATATTTATATACTTATTATTAATTTCATACTCTCAAAACAACCAATGTGACATAAATATTCTCGATCAATACCTCGTTGTCGTAATGGATCTTCAACATTCGGTATTGTTAATGTACATTCTGTTTTATCAATTAATGTACATATACTTTTATTACATTCCTAAGAATAAAAAAAGAAGGTCGTCTTTGTAAAAATAAACTTCAAATATTTTTGTCATACCCCTCGATCGCATAATTGAGTATGTTGATTACATGGTGTATCAATTGGTTTAAAGAATTGTGTGTCATTAAGAGGACATGTAGCTTGAATACCACTAGAAATTAAATTTATATTAATTAAGATTTTTCAATATGAGTCTTTTTTTAAAACTTACTCGCATCGTACATCACCAATACAATCTTGACTAGCCTTATCTTTATGACATATATGAGTAGATGGATGAAATGAACATTGATCCGAACAACAAGGTCCTTTCGATGGACTAAAACATTTTGGAAAAAAATTCAAGTAAGAAACATTATTTTTTTATTTTATATTTACCTGCAACGAGCACCTGGTTTTAATTTACAACCTAATTTTGCATCTGGACCACCAGCTGGATAACAACAATCATCTGTACATTCAGATATAAAACCACAATCACATTCTTCATCATCTTCAACATTTCGATTTCCACAATAACCAACTTGTAAACATTCTGTTAAACAATTGACTTTTCCAACAAGTTGATTTTTAACAGCAATTACAACTGGGCCCATTTTATCCATACTACAATTTGAAAATTTATTATTATTTTCTTCTAAACCAGTGGTTGCTCGTCGATACATTATATAATGACCATTTGTTGCATCACCACCACATTTTTCATCATCATGCTAAATAAAATAAATACATTTTTAGTAAAGCATTTCTTTCCATGAAATCTATATATACAAACCTCAGCACCTAAATTATGTCCAACTTCATGAGCAAATGTTAATTCAGTCATTAATGAAGATGTACGTGTATTATGATTAATAACTGTTATCATTCCTGTATTTAATGTTTTCATAACACGTTGTCCTTCATAAATATCTTTTGCTGGTTTTTCACATATACCACCACGACTATCTAAATTCAGAATCAATTAGTTTTATTTAATGACAATTTTTTATTGAAACATACTTGATGCAACACTTCCCATCCATGCTAAACCTAATGTGCCATCACCAAAATCTCGTGCTGCAAATATATATGCTAAACAATAATCAGCAAAATTTTCAGCTGAATGCCATGTCAATAAAACATTGGAATCAAGAAATGAACGACAAATATTTGTTTCACTTAAACTTAAATTTTTTTGTCCACAATCATCAGGTGTTAAAATCTAAATTATTGAAAATATATTATTCACTTATTTGAATAGATACTGATCATCTCTCAATGAGATGATTTCCCTTTAGGCGTTTACACTCAAACTATAGTTAGTTTAGGCTTTGGTATGATGCATACCGTACGAGAAGCGAAAAAAAATGCAGTGTCATAGCAATAAACCAAGAAGAAGGACCTAGGGGAAATTATCTTTTTGAGTTTTTTCACGCCAAACTGAAGTCACTCGTATATGTAGTATTCGAGTTCGCAAGTAATTGATCATCGGAACACGTTTCGTTAGCTGTCGATACACTTTATTAGATCATGTCATAATTCATTAAAATTCTCTTGAACTTCAATCTTCTAGTGAGAAATTCTAAAGAAGATCTATATTTAACCTTTACTAATCGAAATCTAAGACATTTCAGCTTACAAATGATCTCAATAGAATTTAAAGATATAACATACTCGAATTCGTTTTATTCTCAATGTAAATCTATATAAAACATCTCCATTTGATTCAAATTTTAATGAACGATAAATTGCATTTGCCGCCGTAACTGTTCGATAAAGAAATGTAACAATTGCATGAATAGTTGGTTCTTTTTCCTATTTAATTTATAAATAAATTCAAAATAAAAGAAATATTTTTCAAACAATTCTTCTTACATTAAGACCTTCATTTTTATAGACAACATCCCAAAGTGTTGGATCAACACGTATATAAATATAACAACAAGTTCGTTCACGTTCATTCTTATTCGTTGTTTGTCGTTTTGATCGTGTATAACGCGATTTAAAATCCATATCATCATATTTCTCAGTATTTAATTTATCTGATTCTTCTTTCATCTTATTTCGTTTTTCATTTTTATCAAGTCCACAAAAAGACGAAGTATCATCATGATCATCATCATCCCCATCTTCATTCATTACAAATCGTTTAGATCTAAATGGATTTTTACTATTATATCTTGTCATATCAACATCAAGTGCATTATAAATAATCGATGGACCAGCATCAGCTAAATGTTCACCATATTTACGAGTTGGTTCAATATGCCAAGTTTCATTCGACATCTTAATTGTACCATCAAACCAATTTGAATAAAATCCTCCACTAACATAAGATTGATCATCATGACCTAATTTATATAATAGAATAAAAATTTTTGATAAATAAATATTTACCTAAGACATAACCATCGTAAAGAATTGAAGAATCTATAGGAATAAAATTTGATGAATTAAGATGGATATCAGCATCTGTTGCAAAAAATTCATTGGTATTTTTTAAAACTAAAGTTATATTTCTAGAAAAAAAAGAAAAAAGAAATATATTTTATTAGAAAAATTATAAAAACTAACTTATGATCAAGTTCTAATGTAAGAATCCGATCGGGATTATTTTCGATAATTGAACGCTTTCGTCGATGATGATCCGCTGTCGTTTCATCATGAATTTTACGAATAAAATTATAACGTTCGATACCTGATGATGAAAGATGATCAGCATGAACTAGAAAATATTGATATGGCCATAATATTGCCAAGAAAAATAGAAGAATGAGCGACCACGGCATTCATTCAGCCGTTATTCTTTTAATATCTGAAACAAATTTAAATAAAATGAGAAGACCTTGAAGTAGAACACTTTCATATGTTTGATAGATTTGATTAGGGGGGGAAAAGTAAAGATGAAATTGAAAGAACCATGAAGTATATTTTTAGAAAACTAGTAATATTTTAAATTTAGTTCATCTATTTATATATAATTAACAATCAACGACAGAATGGGAAAGTATACTCTTGATTTCAAGGCACAAACCGTTAGCCAGCTGATGACGATGGAAAGAAAGAAACAACAACGAAAGGAAGGAAGGAAGAAAGTAGGAAAAAAAATCTTATTTTTGAACAGCCAATGAGAAAAATATGAATAAATAAAAAACAAGTTCCTTTTTTACAGATTACAAATTCTCGTTTTTTATTTTCTATAAGACTTTTTTTTGTATTACAAAGTAAAAAGTAGATCATTTATGTGTTTATCGTATTAAACGCCATCTATCTGAACATATGTCATGATATTAAATGAATCAATACATGTAAATTTTTCTTTTATTTTTCTTATTATTATTTAAATAATTGACAATTTATTTCTCTTTATAATAAAAACAAATGTTATGATGACGACAACAGCTAGCCAGGCAAATGACTAATGATTATTTGACGAAATCATTGTCGAATCTAAAATATTTATAAACCTTCTCTATTATTTATTTACTTCTTCACTATACTTGTACTTTTGAATACATGATGATGATGATATAGATAAAATCATTATATATGACAAATTCTTTTTATTTTTAGATGGCGTCAGCATCATTATTTGAACAATTAACTAGCAGTGTGTCATTATCAATGATGACCATTGTTTCAGTACTTACTTTGGCTTTAATTTTACTTGTTACAGTTGCTGTTCGAGTTTTCTTTTCATCATCATCATCAACTAAATCGAAATCAAGCTCATCTAATTCAAAACAACATTCAACTAAAGATAAAAAAACCAAAGAAACTAATACAAAAAAACCATCAATTGATACAACATCTGCTAATAAAAAGAAAACTAATAATAAAACAAAAAAGGATGTAACTACAACACCAGTAGCTAAAACTATCGTATCATCAACATCATCAAGTTCACAATCTGAAGAAAGTGAAGATGAAAAGGTATTTAAATAATCCCGAAATTTATACAGAAAAATATAATACTTATGTTATTTATTTAGCCAAAAATGTCAAAAAAATCAACTACAGGTAAAAAAGTAACATCCAATGATGCAAACAATAAGTCTACTACAGTAAACAATGACAATAAACCATCATCAACAAAACAACAACAAGTATCTGGACGTAATGAAAAGGTTGCTGGAACTCAAAGTACTGATGCTAAAAAGAAACAATCAAAACCTGTTGAAACACCTGCAGTTAACAAACAACAAACAGCAACAGGAAAAAGTATATTGAGAATCTAATTTGATCAAAATATAATATTTGTTTACAAATATAGATAATCCATCGAACAAGGTCAATACAACAACTTCAAATAAAAAACCAACAGTAGTTGCTAACACTGAAGCTAAGCAGACATCATTTAATGATGATGATGTTAGTGTTGAACAAGAAGATGAAGGTCAATGGGTTACACAAGGTGGTAAACAAGTTAATAGTCGTAACAAAACTAAAGGTAAAAATGAAACAACAACGACTAATCATCAAGAAATATCACCAAAAGCATCATCATCATCAAAACGTAAAGCTACATCAGAAAAACGAACTGTACAACCATTATCATCATCAACAAATAAAACTGATTTTGATGCTGAAACAACAACACCATCACAATCAGCTACATCAAATGTTTCTTTTCAACCACAACCTCAAGAACCAATTGAAATTTGTCAATTATTACCAACAGGTGAAAATCGTTATACTTCTAGTGATAATTGGTGGAAACAAGCATTAAATAAGCAACAAAATTTTTCTATCAATGATATTGGTGACTGGCCTGAACGTGAACAAGATGAACAATATATTGTTAATGTTACACGTATTGTACCAGTTAAAAATAATAAAACAGCATTAACTGAAAAAGATATTAATGTTGATGGAAATGATCATATTCAAAATTATAAAAATGGACAAGAAGATGAAGTATAAGATTTATTAAAGAAATACAAAAAGAATACTTAACTATTTTAATTTTAGAAATTAAATTTTGATGATCAAAAAAATTCATCATCAGGTGTTACAGGTCAATCCACAACAGCAACATCATCTCAGTCGAAAAAGAAGTCAACAAATGTACGTCGAATTTCTTAAGTAAAAAAGAAATCGAATAGAGTCTTGTTGTTTTTTTTCTATTTTATCTCTTATTATTTATCTATTTGTTTGTTTTTCTTTTCATATGTATTTCTTTGTTTTTTTTGCAACTATTATAGTTTTTTCGACTGTCTTTTTTTGTTCGATTGGTTAAAACATTGAGGATGATTTTTGCACGCCGCTTTTAACTGTGTGTGTGATTTTCTTTTCTTTCTTTTTTTTTATCGTTTTTCTTTGTATGTTTGATGGGAAAAGGGTTTGTAGGGTTTATGGGAAATCTCTATATGTATTGTTGGGGTGATTGAACGCGTGCAATCTTCATTATTATATACCATTTTTACTTTGTTCTTAGCTAGGACATATTTTTCAACAGTAATTTTATTTATCGTTTTTGTTTTGTTGATGAAAGTGATAAACAAAAGAAAAAAGAAGACAGAAGTAGAAAGAGAAAAGGAACGAGACAAACTATATAACTTTGTGCCTGATAATTATTTGACGCTTCCGATTTGTTTTGTTGTTTATGTCAATGATTTTTTTTTCTTCTTTCTCTTCTATATTACTATTGTTGTGTTGTTTTTCTTCTATCTTTTCTTGTTACTATTGCGACTGGAATAGAAAAATAGAAATAGAAAAGTGAATTTTTTTGTCTTCTGTTGGATGCAATTATTGCCAGTGTTTCCTTTAAAAAAAAACATGATATTTGCTTTTAAAAAAATAAGATTAAGAAACAAAAACAAAATGATCCTTTTGTCAAAAGTCATGATTTCCAAATATGACTTATATTTCTTCTAGGTAAGAAATTCAATGACAAATATTTGTGTATGTAAATGGTATTATACGCCTTGCATTACTATTGAATTTCAGTATAAAATCTTTTCGCCTATTGATAAAGATGTGCAGCACATTCAATCGACCATTTATTATCTGCATCTATTGTTAATTTAGTTATATTGGGAAATAAATAATGATACGACATTGTATTCTAAAATATATAAAATATTTTTGTAAAAGTTATTTCAAACATACATCTAAATTAAATTTAAATAGGCATGCACCAATTCCAATACCAATTCTAGAATTGGAATTGGTTGGGATTGGAACTGGAATTGACTCAAAATCACTAGAAATCGTAGGAACTTTCATGTCATTCGCTGAAACTGATCGGAACTAAGACTAGATTAGTACGGATCACTAGAAATTACTGAGTATGGATTTGATTCAGCCGGTATTTGTGAATATTTTTCTATAATTGACTTAGAATAGAAATAGCAAAAGTTTATTTCTATTCCAATGTATTCTAATTTTTATTAATTATAGTGCTTAAGGATTGACACTGTTTATTCAGTTTTGTGTGAGTTCTGATCAATTCTAAGTCAATTATAGAAAAGTGTTCACAAATACTGGCTGAGTCAGATCCATTTCCAGTAATTTATAGTGATCTGTACTGATCTAGTCTTAGCTCCGATCAGTTTCAGCGAATAACATGAAAGTTCCTACGATTTCTAGTCATTTTGAGTCAATTCCATATCAATTTCGACCAATTCCAATTCTAGAATTGGAGCCGAATCGAATTGGAATTGGTGCATGCCTAATAAATATGCATCAGACACTTATTGTAGATCGCTTTCAGATTTTGAAACACTTATAAATTTTCGTGATACAGATATTGCTAATATAATTAATTAAATTCAAACAGCGAGAGCACTTCACTACTTTATGACCGCGCTCGTACGAGAAATGAATGGTTGTGCAAGTGACAGTAGAAAATCGTTTATAGTAACTTACGAAAACGTTAATGCGGCTTTTAAGAAATCAAATCAATATATGTCTCAGCGACACTGTTGACTAATACAAATAAATAAACAAAAAATATTCTGTCTCTCTACTCAATGACAAAACAGCCGATAAAAAAATCATGTTATTTTTTCTTAATTGTACAGCTTATTCATGTTAAATATAATGTACTATTAGATTATCGGATTTTCTTTCTGATCTTGCAAAGAAAAGTGACATACATTATTATATTATGGTATTCAAAAGAATTATTTTTTTGAATATCCTGTACGATGTAGATGGGATGCTACGATATTTTAGTAAACATAGATGGATGTGGGTAGGAGTATGGGCATAGATGAAGAAGACACACCCACACCTACACCCAATATCAAGCGAGTCCACACGACGAACGTTACTTGTCTTTAATCATTTCGGACAGAGAAACTTTATCACCTCTTTTTATCATGACTAAATTCATTACACATTCGAAGATTTTATATAACATTTCAATTAACTTTCCTTGAACTCTTTTCTATATCACGTTATAGTTTTATTCTAATCTTATTCAATAATATGATAAGCTCTCTTCGGAAAAAGATCTCTGCATCGTATTTCGTGATAATTAGAATGTACATGATCGTGTGTGTGGATATTGTATTAAACATATAGTACGAGTGAAAGTGAGAACAGCTACCAGAGGATGAGCTGAGTTTCAAAATATTTAATCAAAAGAGAAAGGATAAATCAATTTAAAGAAAGATTATCTGTTATTTGACGTATCCACGGATTTCTATCTGCCAGATTATTCTAGATCTTTACAGTTAACATGCTTTATCTAATACGTATAATTAGATAAAAAGGATCCTATTGCCAAGACATGAATCGAAACCCGCACCTTTCAACAATCGGTTGGATATTCTACCGTTAAACTGCTTGATTATCTCCTCAGCTACATAGTAGCTACAAATCATAATTTAAAATAATCATAACAAATGGGCCAGGACAGTAGTAATACAACAGATTCTGCTCAATCTTTTGCCGTACGCGTGCTTGACCTAATCTTGTTTGAAATAGTTTATTTTGAAATAGCTAAACAGAACTTATGTCTACGAATATGATATATAAATATTCAGAATAGTAGAGTTACTATTCCAACTAATAAATTTTTGTATTGTTAAAGGTAAAGGAATATTTTTCAACAATGTTGATGAACGTTTTCTTTTTGAATAAAATCTTGCAAGTCTTCTCTGTCAAATAACAAAACAATTACTAGATAAGGCTTGATTAATACTGGATTTATACGCATTTGTTATGTGATACAACGTTGTGGAGCACATTCCTGTTTACGTCACGAAAATTATCAAAAGTAGATTTGTGTCATATATTAACTGATTGAGCATACGATGTACGACAAACATACACACATGACTTATGATGGTCGTCATTTATTTTATTTACGTCACATTCTGACTCAGATCTAACATGCTTTGCCTTCTCAATTATTTTCGAAAAGAGGTGTGTTTGTAACTACGTATAAAAGAGAATGAGTAAGAAAAGAATAATCTTGAAGCGTAATTTTATATGTATGTATATATAGATACGCTCACCTGTACATGCATTATGATCATTATTATTTATATACAAATGACGCACGCTCGACGTTATCGAATCAAAGATGTATCAGTTGCATACCACCATTTATTTATTGTATCGGATGATGAGGACAAAACGGTCTATATATTTCATTATCAATATGATAAACTTGGTCACACACTGATCTTGATGAATTCATCTGGCACAGTATTGATCAATATTCGTCAAATAAGTCAAATTCATATAACCTTCGATATTTATGCTGTTGATGATAACGAACATCACAACAACTTGTTAGGAGTTCTTCGACGAAGAGGTCCACCATGGCATCATAAATATATAATCGAGTCAGTCTACGGTGAATACAAGATCGATCGAACAGGAAAATTGCATAGTCATGAGTATAAACTAATGCAAGATCAACAATCAATCGCTAAAATCCATCAAGAAGATCAGGAATCGGATCATTTGGCTTCGATCGAAATTGCAGAAGATGTTGATAAGAAGAAAGATCCATTCATCTTGACTCTAGTGATGATTCAATTATCTTTATGACGTATTCAACAGAATGGATATTTTTGTTTCTTTATATTTTTTCTTTTAATAAATTTGTACATTCTCATAAAAAACTACAAACTATTTTTTTGTCTAATAAATTTTGGTCACATTACAAAATTTAGTTGAAGGTGTGGGTGAATGTTCTTCCAATGGTATTTACACCCACACTCTCAAGATGGATAATAGAATAAAATGATTTTTATTAGTTGAAAGTTATTTTCAGTGATTATTTAGGACAAGATTGCAATTATAAAGATAGATATGTAGTATTACGCTCTAATATTCAAAGAATATCGTAATACAGATTTAGCAGTTATTCGAAATAAGTAAGAGCAAACAGATTTATTATGAAGATTAAAAAAGTATATATTAATTGTTTAAGTGAAAAAAGGTGGAAGTAAATCATCTTACTATAAGAAAATGCCACTTGAGTAAAGATAATTATAAATATATGAATAAATTAACTAAAGTAATTATCGAATAAAAAAGATTCTATTTATAAGGAAGTTTTTCAAAAAAATAGATTTATACGAAAACGTACTTTTTTAAAATCCTTCTTAAAATATCTTATCTCCTGTAGTAATTTTTTGTTCAAGTTGAAACGTTTGTCATAAGGTAAGACAAATAAAATCACTTTCCAAATAAACGTTTAGACTGAAATCATATGTATTCGACTAGGTTCTCATCAAATTAAGCCGATGATATCAATACTATGTATTTATTTTTATATAACCATTACAGAGTTTGTCGTACTTATAGATGACATTTGCATGTTTAGCTTAACACATTTTTATTAGTCGAGTGGAATAAACAAAATAAAATATGAACTACATTTGAATTTTTACTCTCACGTTAATAAAAATGAGAGGATGATAATAATTAACATACGATTCACGTATTTAATTAAAAAAAGAACATTTATTAAAGTTTAAATGTGTAGAAGAAGTGTGTGAAGTTTGCATTATTATTAACAACTTAAATAAACATTTATCATCTCTACATGAAATAGATCAGAAGCCTTTCTAGATATAATCTCCATCTAACGAATGGTCCGTCTGCAGGTGATTAAAGATATTAGGCTTATTATTAATAAAAAAAAGAAAAAAGGTTTAATTTGATAAAACTTGACACATATTTTCTGTTAATGGAAGTTTATCTTGAGGCACCACTCCATGCATAAAAATAGGTTAATTTGCTTCAAAAATTTCGGAAGCGAGATAAATGCATAAGAAGATAGCTCATCTTCTAATCTTTTTTGAGAAGTTATATTGTTTTTCTTTGACATCCACGTTTCGATTATAATTGAAATTAGCTGAACATCTGCGAGAAAAACGTCAAAAAAATGCAAGATCTCTTCTAATTGTTCACCTTAACTATCTAGTTACACGACTGATTTAATGCATTGAAATCTTTCCTTTTGCTTAAAATAGCATGTAGAGATTGGATTCTTGACCGAGCTTTTTTTAAACTGCACTTAATTGTTATTATATATATATAGAAAGCCTTTTTCCTGACTAGTTGAATTCGTGATTTCTTCTCATCATCAAAAAGGTACGTATTTTAAAAAACATCCTCTTTCAAAAAGAAAATTTAAATATAACAATTGGATAGAAACAGAAACTTCAGATACTAAGTGAGCTATTTCTGTGTCCCTTGTTTAGTGAACATTTCCATCAAACGTCATCGTATTGAGCTGAAAGTTTTACTGTAATCTCTCTACCATAGTCCAAAGATAAAGTAAAAATTTTAGCTAATTTCGATTTTATTAGAACAATTTATTTTGTTATTTCAAATATCGCTGGACTTTCATGTGATGCTGACGATATTATCCCAAGGTTAATATTCCACGTGTTGCAGCAGAAATACCCTGATATTTGTACCCCCACATGTTCTCTTCCCATTGATATCGAACAAAAAAAACCAAAAATATTGAGAACATATTCAAAATATAGGTTATTTTACTAAACTAATAAGAATGATAGGATTCATTTTTGTGTTCACCTCATGAGTGCAGTCATGCAAGAATGCTGATGTTTAAGTTTTTTACGGAAGACAATTTGTTTTTGAGTGTGCCTGATCTTATTAATCGATTATGACAATAGATATTTTTTTTGTTCAAGCACAAAGACGTATAAGGTTAATATATTTACGAATACGAGGAATACTGCTCCTCATCTGAATCTGTTTCTTCACGCCTTGAATGATGTAACTCATGCATTAATCTGTACACTGATTTCTCAGAGATATTTAAATTTCGATATGAAAAAGTAATCGTATTAGAAATGTAATGTAAACTTGCATTTTCTTTTTCTTTAGAAGCTTTGCAAAAGAAATGTCCAACACAACGATAAATGATACTATTATCATTGTTAATAATGATCAAGCTTATTTGATTTCACTTATCATGTTTATCAACAAAACTATTTCACAATATGGTCTAGGTTCGATTATGATCAATGGCAATATTGGATCGATTTTGACCATTATTGTCTTTTGTCAATCCGCTTTTCAGAAAAGTCCTTGTGCCATGTATTTCATTGCTTCCAGTTTTTCACAGTTGTTCACTTTCAATTTTGCTCTTTTCACTCGAATGCTACACTATGGTTATGGTGTTCATGCTCTCAATACCAACCTTTGGTATTGTAAGATTCGCTTTTACTTATCTTATGTATTTCTAACTATTCCTCGTTACAATATCGCTATGGCATCAATTGATCGTTATTTTGCTAGTTCTCGTATTGCACTTCGTCGACAATGGAGTTCACCAAAGATCGCCATTCGTCTTATTATTGGTAATGTTATTTTCTGGTGTGTCATATATATTCAAGTTATTATTTTCTATAATATAAGCACAGGTAGCTGTTGGTATCAATCAGGAGCCTATGGAATGTTTTTTAGCATTTTTATTGCCATTGGAAGTGGAATACTTCCTATACTTTTATTATTTATTTTTGGCCTATTAACTGCTAATAATGTGCATAAAACTAGACATCAGATTGAACCAGTTGGGGCAACACGTATTGGTCGACATATTCAAGGTCGAAAAACATCTAAAAAAGATGCTCAACTCCATAAGATGTTAGCAAATCAAATTCTCGTTTTTATTATTTTCAATATGCCAAATCCATGCTATCTTATTTATAAGGCATTCACTTTAAATACTTCGAAATCAGTACTTCGCAGTACAATTGAGGAGTTCGCCGGTAATATGACATATTCTCTTACGGATTTTGAATTTTCATTGACATTTATTAATTTTATTATATCATCAGATATGTTTCGAAAAGAATTTTTACAACTCATTCGAGTAAATATACTTCGTCAACATCCAATACGTGTATCAACTGTGGAGAGAGATAACAATAAGGATTCTCAAGTCAAATGACGAAAATAATTAAAATAGACAGAATGAAAAAATATATGATGATTATGTTGTTTAGTCTACTTTTTGTATATTTATGTTACGTATTTATCAATAAATATATATGTTCATCTTTAATATAAATATCATTTAAAGCAAGGGGGAAAAGCGGATCCTGGATCCCCGGATCCTCTGAATTTTTTGGATCCTGAGAAATCCTTTTGGATCCTATGGATCCTGACATTTCTGAGGATCCACCAGGATCCGCTTTTCCCCCCTTGATTATTCCTATTTCTTGTAATACAATATAATCAAGGTAAACATTTAAGTGATGTTCTCTCATTCATCACTTGGAAATTTCAATATAAATAAAAAGAACAAAAGAAGAATGAATTAAGATAACGCAAGGAAAATACCATATAAACATATATGTGAGAGAGAGGGATTTATCCCATATGATCATATATGAATAAAAGAAGGAAATATCAGAGAGACAGACACATGTGAAGAAAAGAAAGAATAGCAAACAAATAACACATGTGTTCGCTTACAAAAGAAAAGTTTGCATGCCATATATAAAGCATGTTTCTTTTTATCATTTATATACACAGTATATTGTCACTCATATCTTATCCTCAAACGTTGAAACATACTGACATGGGCAACAACATGGCTAATATTCCTCCTGTAAATGGACTGGCTAATATAAATCAACGTGGACAAGCTTCACTTGATCGTTCCCAACTCGAAGCGGCCAAAATATTTACACCGGCACGAAATCAACAATACAAAACAACGTCTCAAATCATTCATTGTCCTCATGGAGCTCAGCCGGACTGTGTTTGTGTGAAAGGAACAAAATATGAGCGCATGTAATACTATTTTGTATATGCTTCTTTTGTGCTATGTATTCCTTTAATATCTTTTTACATGAATATATTCAAGAATAAAAAAGATCCTGTATGTTACTAAATAATGTGCATTTTTGAAGGTATAAGTATGAGTGAGCATTCGAGAATAAGGACAGTTAACCCACACCCTGAAGGTATATGTGCTGGGCATAAACTCTTGGAAGGGTTTTGACCAGTTTTTTACTGTGCGAAGGTTGATTATTCTATGGTTATTTTTACAGTAGACTTGATTCTCGTAGTGTATCGATGACTGATTTACTCTTTGGAATATATTAGGTATGGCATATGTTGACCCAGTACCATTGAACAGCTCATTTGTATGTTTGAGTTTTCTCTACACAACAGATCTTCGTTAGTGGATATAAACAATGTGATAAATAAAGTTCATGCTACGATCAAATTTATTTTCAAAATAAATCTATCGTGAACTCTTTGATCGAATTAATTTTAAATAGCATCAGCCATTATAGTGGTACACATTACGTGTAACTTTAATAAACTACCGAAAATAATATTTGAAATAACTTACAGTGTGAAGAATCACGATTATTTTTTGTGCAGATAAATATATTTTTAGAAATTTAATCATTTTTTAAATTTATATTATAATTGTTTCGTTTCACATATGAAAGCGTTTCTTGCATTTATATATAGAAAGATACACATTCAATTCAATAATATATTAGTTATATTAATATTATGTTTAATATCATACTTTATTAAGAAAGAAAAATCATTACTTAGCAATATCACATTATTATAATCATAAATCAATCTCAAGAATATAAATTAGATAAAAAAAAAGAACAATTACCAGAAGTATTTTTGTTCTATTCACCATACATTTTAAGTTTATCATTCAATTGGTAAACAGCATAAAATAGATTTTGTGGATTAGATCCAGATGCACCATAAAAGAATGTGGCAAGAAGATGAAAACCAGTATTTTCAAGTTTCTCTCGCAATTCATCACATGATCGGTAAGAAATTGTTTTTATATATTCAATAATATGTGACTTTTGTTCCATCCAATCATCTATAATATTATTGTAGTCTCTATTCAATACTTGTTGATTTTCATTATGAAGATCATTCAGAGAAGTAGCAAATTCTCCAACTCGTGCGATCATCATGATAGCATGTACAAAATTGAGATACTTAGCTGCAAGTGATCTATCGTTTTTGCAATTATGTTCGCGTAAAATAAGATAACCACCCGATCGAAGAATACGAAACAATTCAGTAATTGTTTTCTCAATCTGAGATATGTGATGAAATGTAACGAAAGAAGTTATAAGATCGATACTATTATCAGCTAAATAGATAATAGAATTTCGATAAGACAATGAATGAAAAGAAAACGATGTTTACTAACGAAGATTAATTGTTGATTGACTTTCATCCACTTTAATAAATGTAATGTCTTTGCTTTGCCCTTCGTATATATCACTTCCAAAAATATATTCTTTGTTTAAACCTAAATAAGCTCCAATTGCAGCTGTGATACTTCCATCTCCACATCCTAAATCGAAATACGATCTGATTCTGTCACGATTTATAGTATGTTGTAAGTTAGGTGGTGATACAATAAATGGATGACATGATGATGTACATTTACTATTGAATTCAAAGATAAGCTTTAGATCTGTGAGACGACGATTGATTCGAGAACTATCTTCCCATTTATTGAGTGACATCTGAGCATCTAGAGATAAACTGGTAAAACTAGATCATTTCTTTCTCTTGATCTAATACACACCATGTCTTTGCTCTGTTTTCTCAATTAATTTGAATAGAATATCGAGTTCGTCGTTTTTATAATTTTCTTTTTGTATTTCATCGAAAAGTTGATACATATGAGCCCTCTGATCGTAAATTCTACCAATATACTGTAATAGAGCTTTTCTATATATATCATCCGACCATAAGGATTGTTCAGTTGATGATGAACATAACCAATCGTAAAATCCATCCTTCCTTTGATTTTTAACAGGTGATATTGAGTGTACGACTTGTCGTTGATTTAGATGTGTATTTTGAAACATGGATTTCTGTAATGAGAAATATTATGCTTATTTCTAAGATAACTTTGAACAGGAAAGCTTCTTTTCGCTTTCTCATATCTAAACACCTACTAATGCGACATTAAAAATACGCTTAGAAGCTGCCATGTCTTGATTGATGATTGTTTTGTTTTCTGTCAAGTTCTTATCATTTCGTCGATTCGATTGATTTCGTTGGTTCGTTGAATTTGTATTTTTCATATTAGGTTTGTCTAATAACAAACATTTAAAATTCATAAAAAATAAGGCTTTTAAACTAATATAAAACTAAACTACCTTCTATTTTTTGAGTGTTTGGTATTGCAGAGAAATCATCCGTTTCCTAAAAGAATAATCATAGTCAAAGAAGAATAGATCAAAGAAAAACAGTAATACATAGTCATCATATGCATTTGCAGATACAGTCCATGTTGCACCATTCTAATATAAAAGATCGAGTAAAAGATGGAATGTAATATGATTTCAATTAATTCTACTAATATACTACTAACTGTTTCAGCATAAGTAACCTCATCATAGTCATCCAACAGATTCTTTTGATTTGAATTGATTGCTTTTGACACTTCCTTATTTCCTTGAATATTATTAGATGGTTTTCGATTCACAGGTGATGAAACATATTGAGTTTGTCTACAATAAATATATATGTAAGTATAATTTAAATTTTCTTGGAACTCTCATAAACAATAAAATGACTCTTCAATATTTAGATATTCTACGCAACATTTCAATAAAAAGTATGTAATTCGTTATGTTTTTAATGGCATTTGATTATCGATGAGTTTAAATTCAATATGCTCAATGTAAACATGATTGAAAAACCCCGTCATGTATGCTACATATGCTAGACCTATCCTAATGTCTTACTCAAATTCTTTGGTTAGTTTATCGATGGAGTCCATATAACATTCAGATTGTCTATAAGTACGATGGTTTTGTTGGTTAATATCTGATACAGCAGCAGGAGCAATTGCATTTGACGTAACAGAAACGTTTTCTGAAACAGTGCCAGACCCATTGACTTTTTGTAACGTCGTCTGAATTAATATGAAAAGTAATATTAACAGAAATCAAATTGACATAAAAGGACAGTTTACATACGTCTTTGAAATGTTTAGTCGACCACTATAAACAATAATATACATAGAAAGTTGAACAAATGACTAGAATCGACATATTTACAGTGCTTGAATTTTCTACTGTTACGTTTTTAGTGTAGTCTTTGTTATTTTTTGATGATAATTTTTCTGCTTTAGACATGACAAATGAACACTTAAATATAAATAACAAATCAATACATCTCTCTATGTTCATTTTATTGCATTAAGATTTTCTATGAACTGAAAAAAAATAGTATGTTTTGCTTACCTGTTTCTCACCTGTTTTTACAAACAATAAAAAATAAAAGTAGTGTTGCATTGTTATTGTCTCTTGATATCTATTTAGAAAGATAAGAAAACAAAAAGATAATATTAATATTATATTTACTCTTACTATTGTTAAAGGCTTGAAAATCGTTCGTATTACAGAATAATAACAGATGAATAAGATGAAAGCAAAAAGTAAAATTTCAATTCTGTTCTTTTCTTACTTGAAATAGTGATGAAGTTAAACCAACGCCCTCTACATGTATCTGCTACGATCGGTTCAGTATCCTAAACCATTCGTAATTTAATCATAAGTAAATGAAATGACGATGATTAAACCAAAATAGAAATAGGAACAGAAAAAGTGATTTTGATTTTCAGCGAATCTTCACTTAAATCTTTTCATAAAACATTATTTCAGATAATGCAACCTCCGTCACAAAATTCCTCAAATAATTCTGCTAATAAATATTGGAAGCCAGGAGGTGCTCGTCCACCCCGACAACAATCATCATCCATAGTAGATCGACATGATGCTACATCAGAAAATGTTGATCTCTATCAACATTCAAGTATGTCTATTACTCAACATCGTCGTCATTTACCTATTGCTAATTATCGTACACATATTTTATATTTACTTGAAAAATATCGAACTTTAATCATCATTGGACAGACTGGTACGTCAACAAAAACTTTCTTATTTTTTTCTGTCTATAAAAATTATCATTTTGAAAAATTAGGTAGTGGAAAATCAACTCAAATTCCTCAATATCTTCTTGAAGGTGGTTGGACACGTAATGGCAAATTAGTATGCATGACAGAACCTCGTCGTATAGCAACTGTTCAATTAGCACAACGTATTGCAGATGAAAGAGATGTTTTATTAGGAAAAGAAGTTGGTTATCGAATACGTTTTGAAGATGTTTATTCAAGTGGTTTAACACAATTAATAATTCTTACTGAAGGCCTATTATTACGTGAACTTATGTATGATCCATTATTAACACGTTATAATGTTGTGATTATTGATGAAGCACATGAACGATCAATACAAACTGATCTTTTATTAGGTTTATTAAAAAAAATACAACGACGTCGACGAGATTTACGATTAATCATAACTTCTGCTACAATTGATAGTGAACGATTACGTGCATTTTTTGAAAATCAACCAAGTTCAATAGTTAAAAATGAGAATCAATCTGCAGAAAAAGAAGACGAAGAACAATTGAATGAATGTTTTATAATGAGTGTTGAAGGTCGTTCATATCCTGTTGAAATTTTTCATACAAGTGAACCTGTCCCTGATTATCGTAAAGCTTGTGCTGATGCATGTATACAAATACATGAAAATGAGAAATATAATGAACAAGGTGATATTTTATGTTTTATATCAGGACAAGATGATGTTTTACAAATAACACGTGAATTACATGAATATGCACGACGTTTAACTGATGAACAACAACATTTAAAACGTAAAGATGAAAGAAAAAAATTAATCATTTTACCATTATATGCCAATTTAAAATTTATTGATCAAATGAAAGTTTTTGAAAAGACACCACCAAATACACGAAAAATAATTGTTGCAACAAATATTGCAGAAACAAGTATAACAATTCCCGGTATTGTTTATGTTATTGATTGTGGTTATGTTCGATTAAAATTATTTAATCCAGAATTTGGTTTTGAAGTATTAACAACATTACCAATAACACATTCATCAGCATTACAACGTGCTGGACGTGCTGGTCGTGTTCGTTCAGGAAAAGCTTATCGTCTTTATCCAATATCTGAATATGAAAAAATGAAAGAATTTCAATTACCTGAAATGCAACGATGTGATTTAGCATTAGCTGTTCTTCAAATAAAAGCATTAGGTATACATAATATTGTTCGTTTTGATTTTCCTTCACCACCACCATCAAAAAATCTTCTTCAAGCTATTGAATGTTTATATGCATTACGTGCTATTGATGAACAATCTCGTTTAACAACAGATTTAGGTATGAAAATGGCTGAATTACCATTACATCCAACACATGCACGTGCATTAATTCTTTCACTGGAATATGGTTGTACACAGGAAATTTTAAAAATAGTTGCATCACTTCAAGTTAAAAATGTTTTTCTTCATCCACCAAGTGAAAAAATGCGTGCAACAAAATTACATGCGAAATTTGCTTGTCAAGAAGGTGATCTTATTACAGCACTTAATGTTATTAAAGCATTTGAAAAACAAATGATGCCACAACAATTTTGTGATAAGTATGTTTAATAAACGCTCGTTTAATTAGAAAATTCTATCTATGTTTTTAGGCATATGTTAAATGTAAAATCATTAAAACGTATTCTTGAAATAAAAGATTCATTAGAAAAATCACTTCGTCGTTTAGTACCAAAACATCATAAAATTTCTTCGTCATCTGGTGATGATGTTATACCAGTTCTTAAATGTTTAACAGATGCATTTTTTATGAATGCAGCACGTCTTGCCATTGATGGTTATACTTATCGAACATTTCGTGGTTCATCTCAAGAACTTTATATGCATCCATCGTGTATTTTATCACCTATATTACAAGCACAAGAACAAACACAAAGTCAATTACCTAAAATGATTTTATTCAATGAATTAATTCAATCATCAAAAATGTTTATGTCTGACATAACAGTTATTGAACAAAATTGGCTTTATGAAATAGCTGGACATTATTATGAACAATTATCAACAAGACAATGGATGTTAAAAGAATCATATGATATGGAATGAGAAAGAAAATATTTTGTTACTAATATCTTTTGTTTTTTCTTTGTTTATTCTAGTCAAAAAATCTAGATTAAGTTTAATTATATGTGTATATATTTCAGATGGAAAATAATGTATTACGAATACGAATTATCTCATTTAAAGATTCTGCGAAACAAAATATAAATAATATACTTTGCTATATTAAAAAATTGACAAATTTACCATCAAATACTGGTAAGATATTGTTTATGAGTAAATCTGTCTTATTCAAGAACAATTCATTTTTTATGTACAGATTCAACAATGATACTGGCACCATCCGATACAGCTGAAACATGTGTTTGTTCTGTCAATGAAACATTTGATTGGCGTATCGATGATGGAAATTATTGTCAACTTGTCTTTCTAACATCAAAATCGAGATCAAAAGCTATTGCGGATATTATTTTATGGTTTAATTATTTATTTGAATATGTTACTGATCCTAAACATAATAAAGAATCTCATACTGAATTACTGTGCACTGTAAAACATATACTTTTTTTAATTAGACAAAAATATCATTGTTCAATTTATTTAGGCAATGATTCGTCGAGATTATCAGTTTGAATTTACTGTTCAGTTACTTCGAGATTCAAAGACTTTAGTGCCTTATCGTAAGTTTAATAGTATGAAAAAGAATTAAATTTTAAATATCTTATTAGTATCGTCAGCAATAAAACAGCGACAGTATGATAAAATATCTTCTCGGCAATCGATTCGAGGACATTTAATGAAATTACAACAATTTAATCATCCAGTTCATTGTGCTATATGCCATGGATTTATTTGGTATTTTATTTGAATACTATTCTTCTTCGATTATAAAATCATTGTTTTATTTATTAGGGGTCTTCATCATCAAGGTTTTGAATGTTCACAATGTTTTCTTGTAACTCATAAAAAATGTAATCAACATATACCATTTTGGTGTCGACGATCTTTATTTCCAGTATGTAGTTTTTCTTTTTCTTTTTCACATAGACGAATATTTTTATTGAAATAATAAGGAACCTCCTTCATTAAACGGTAGTTCCCGAATAAATATTCATATTCCACATACATTTAAACAACATGATGCACCATTTGTTCGAGCTTTAGTTACTCGCAATCATGGTCATTGTAATCATTGTGGTTCAGCAATATTTCGAAATGCTCTTAAGTGTACACGTACGATATACAATAAATAACTTCTAAACCCTATGCTTTCACTAATAGCCTATACTAATAAGAATTAAACTTAACAAAATATGATTATTGAAATATTTTTTTGATTTAGAATGTCATTTTATTATTCATGAACATTGTCAGCCAAATATTCCACCAATGTGTACAATTCCATATAATTCAATGGCTGAAGCTATAGCAGATGCAGGTGATTTAATTAATAGAGGTGTACGTATTCATTATTCTAATCAAGAGATTGAAGTAACTCATTCAAGATCATCATCTTTCGATATATCTTGGCTTGATCCATTGCCAGAATTTGATTTTGAAAAACATAATACAATATTTCTACCAAAAATTGCAGATTTTGAATATATCGGGCGAGTTGGTGATGGTGCTTTTGCTCAAGTCTATTGTGTTCAACATATTTCATCAAAACAATATCTTGCAGTTAAAGTTGCGGATGGAAACAATGATCAAGCTCGACAACAATTAGAAGTTGAAAAACAAATCTTATTTCGTTATAGTCGTGGAAATCCTTATATGATTAAAGCTTATTGTACATTTCATCAAGGAGTTAGTAAAAATTGATTTTCTATTAATTTTAATACAAAATTTTATTTTTAGAGTAAATTATTTCTTGTTATGGAACTTGTTCAAGGTGGAACTTTATATCATAAAATTCAAACAACACGTATGAATGAAGATGAAATAAGATTTTATTTAGCAGAAATTATATGTGTACTACAATATTTACATTCAAATAATATTGTTTATCGGTATTAGTTTTTTTACAAAAAGAATAAATTTATTTTCATACTCTATTAGAATATTTTAGAGATCTAAAACTTGAACATGCAGTTGTTTGTACAGAAGGTCATATACGTGTAGTTGATTATGGACTTGGACGATTATTAAAAACTTCGGATGAAACTTGTCATACTTTTTGTGGTACATATAGTTATATGGCACCTGAAGTAAAACACTGGTTCATTTTACAAGAGAAAGAGAAATATACGAGTTTTTATTTTTATAGGTTCAATGTTTAGAAACAAAAGCAACTAAAGAGGGTTATAGTTATCCAGTTGATTTTTGGGCACTTGGTATAATGTTTTTTCAAATGTTATCCGGTGAATTATTTGATTATCCCCCTCAATCATTTTCAAATACTAATGAAGAAACAAATGAATCAAAAAATATTGTAGATATATTAGGATTACCTCGTCATGCAAGTCCCGAAGCTTATTCATGTATTTATGGTTTACTTGAAAATGATCCAGAAAAACGTTTAGGTTCACCTGATTCACCTCATGGTCTAATACGTAATCATCCATTTTTTAAAGCTGGTCGTAAAATTGATTGGGAAAATATTGATGAAGGTGTATTCAAATCAATGGTGAAAAATATTTCGGTAACAAAAAAAACAAACTAAATTTATATTCTATGAATCATATATTTCCTATAGGCTGCCATGGTTACATCTGATGCATCAATTTATCGACCACTTGCAACTTTATCGATGGATAGAGGAAGTCATGGTAAAGCTGAATGGATAGCTGCCGGTCAATCAACATGTACATTAGCTGAAGATGAACAATTTAAATCATTTGATTATATTAACCAGTCTTCATGGCTTGAATTAATTCAATCAGATGTTTAATGAGAATTTTTGTTTTCTGTATTAACAATTATTTTTTTGTTTCATTCCTATTTTTTTCTAACAAATACATAAAATTATTTATTAAGTAAAGTATATATGAAACTATGCATAAAAATTCTTTCGATAAATATTTTATAAATATTATCTATTCAGGACAAACATTTGTTATTCGAATGATTAAGATTAGATAGTTGTTCTTATATACATATCATAAGTAGTTACTCAAGGGCATTATTATCCTCAAACAAAAACAAACGACGAGTTATATCGATATCAAACCTTTTTTTTCTTTCTTCTTCTTTCGTTTTTCTGTCGTGTCATATTATTCGACAGACAAAAAAGCAAAGTTTCGTATTTTTTTCGTTAAGTTCTCTCTCTATATATATTTGCGTATAGATTTTAGATATTCTTTTTTAACATTTTTATAATATCAAATGGCATCATCTCAAATTGTTCGTCGTATTATTAAAACAGCTGCAGCTGGCCCTACAAGCGGACCATACAGGTAAAAAAAATGAGTAAAATAATGAAATTATTTATAGAAATATTTTAATTTTAGTCAAGCTGTTCAAGTTGGTCAAACATTATATTTGAGTGGATCAATTGGACTTGATCCTAAAACAGGTCAATTCGCTGGTGATGGTGTACAAGAACAAGCTCGTCAGGTAGTTTGATCATAAAAATAACTATAAATTTCTCTTTATAACTAATTTTAGTCATTGAAAAATTTGGGTGAAGTTCTTAAGGCAGCAGGTGCTTCATATAAAAATGGTTTGTTATAAGTAAAATAAAATGATAATAGAGAAAAATACAGATTTTGTTTTAGTTGTGAAAACTAATGTCTTTCTTCAGGATATGAATGACTTTGCTGCAATGAACGAAGTTTATTCTGAAAGTAAATATTTTATTATAACTAATATATAAATTAAATATTCGATGATAGTTTTTACTGATCGTCATCCAGCTCGATCAACAGTTCAAGTTGCTGGTCTTCCAAAAGTAAAGAAAATTTTGATAGTTATCAAATTTATATAAATTCAATTTTATTTAGAATGCTAGAGTTGAAATCGAGGCAATAGCTGTTTTGGGTGATATTCAAGAAGAATAAGAATATAATTCTTTCATCTGTGACTTTGATGTTGATTGCATGTTCACTATCGATGATTTTTTTTCCACCTTTTTCTTTTTCTTGTTCTTGTTCTATTCAACGCAATCATAGCAGTAATATTAATAAACTGTGTTAACAACAACATACCAGTGAATTAATTGCTTGTTCATTCGTTTTTCTCATTTTATCACAGACATGCTTCAAAATGTAAGGAAAAAAAGAAGAAAATCTGATTAGACTGTCGTTTCTCGTGGGAGATTATTTTTGATCGTAATCGAACGTCGAATATGGTTTGCACGCAAATATGTCACAAAACCAATCGATCGAGCTAAGTGCTTTTTTCCCAATAATGTAAGGGCGGAACCTGATCTGCTGTCAAATATCAAGTAAACCTAGAGGCAATAGAGAAAAGTGAGAGAGAGAGAAAGAGATGGGAGGGGAGGGGGGAACAAATCTATATGAACATGAACAATACTACCTGATAGTTTACAAGATGATGGAAGCCTTTAACGAGAGGAAAGGCAACCCCCAACCGATTACATGTCTATTGTGATAAGCAACAGGAGAGGAAAAAATATGATTCAATTAGGGAGAGGAAAAACCGAACAAGCTCACCAATATACATATGCATATATATATACACACATGGATAAACGAGGAAAGAAGAACGAACTATTGAAGCATTAATCAATTGTATAGTGCACCTCCCACACTTGTCTAAATACAAGAAAAAAGATGTGCTCAATTAATTGTCGATGACGAGTATAGAAACGAAAAAAATATATATAGAGGTGATCAAGTTTCATATTTCACTTCAATTAACATATGAAATTCATGTTTTGTAAACATGATTATGAAATCGAAATAAGAAAAAGTTTATATTTGTTATCTTCTACCAATCAAATCAGAATAAATTTCTGTTCTATAAATTCTTTCAATGTCTGTCAATTTTCTAATTTTTATTTGTATAAAAGTTCTCAGAAAGATACAATATTTCAAAATTGATTGATCATGCACGAGTAGCATTTCGTGAAATGTTCATCATTATATCTCATCTTAATTATGGATACAACTACTCTAGTAGTTTCTATTACTGACATTGTATCGGTAAAGATAAAAGTGATGTACATCCAACTGTTTCTTCTTCTGTCTATTGTTTCTCATTAAATACGATTTTATTTGATCATCTTTTTCTCAACAATATATTAAAATTGGCTTTGTTAATTTCTTTGAAGAAAAAATTTTTCTTCTAATTTTTGAAAATAAAAATAGAAAGAAATCCAGGATGTTCGAGCTTATTTTTTCTATTTATAATAGTTTAAGACAATCAATCATCCGAGTGATAATAAGGCGTGAGACCAGAAAGAGCACAACACTTGTGAACGATGATGCGCTAGTCAGAATAATTATGTCGTTGAGATGGATAGGTGCTAGCGCAATAGGCAATGACACCATAGTCATTTACGCGTTTAACTACTTGACAATGATGATGACTGTAAAATGGATGGTGTGAGATTCCTTAAAAGACAAAACGATAATTTCTTATCCTTACTGCCATCTTGATTTTAGAAGAGAGAGAAGAAATTAAAACATGCTGTTTAATAATTGTAGCTTATTTAATTTGAGCAATGAAAAATTATTCTTATAATAGATATTTGAAATTTATTCAACTAGAAAAGTTTTTGTTTATAAAGAAATCATTCATAAAGAATATTCGTCGTTTGTTAAAAGAAAAAGATTGGACAGAAACCTCAACAGATGGACAAAGATCAAAAAAGCAATTTGTTCATCGGATATTCTTTGTGAATTACTCAAAAGATTGTTTCTCAATCGAATGACTTTTGTACATCTTTATTACAATTTGATTAGTATAAAAACATAGCCTTTTTTTAAATTTAAAAATAAAAATTCGATTTTCTTCTTTTGTCAACATTAAGCAAACATAGTATAGATAAAAACAATTATCAAATGATAAGATCTACAATATTCAATAATTCTTCGATCAGATAAATCTGATACGATCTAATGATGATAGGAACAGCATTGTTATATCCACACATTATTTTCTTTGTTTGTCTCATTCACATACAAGTCAATCAATCAATCAATTATGTATTTGCCTTGTCTCTCTCTCTTTCTCGGTTTTTTTGTTCTATATAATATTTTCTACTTTATAAACTCTATTGCAAATTGGAAATATGAGATGAAGCCATAATAACCAAGAAAAGAAAAAGGGCAATTCTGCTCTTTTCTTCGCATAGTATTTCTTTACATTCTAGAGAAAAAAGAATGTAAGATACTAACGATAACATCGTACCTAATTGGGTGCAAATTACTACACAACAGAGTATATAGAGAATAAGGAAAAAATTCTCATTTTTTTTTCCTTATTTCTTGTCATTCGCATTATGATTGGCCCATTGACGAAAATATCAGGCTTGTTGAGCCAATTCTTTCTTTCTCTTTTAGTTCTATTCTAGACATGTTCTGATTGGCTTAGTTAGTTAGTAGAGAGAGAAAAAGAAAAAAAAAAGATTCGACCCATTCTCTTTTTTGCCCAATTATCAACAAATTAGTTTCTCTCTGTTTTTTTTTCTTCTTTCTCTTATTCTCTTTTCTTGTTCATATATGTTAACAACCTAATAATCAATTGATTGACTTCTTTTTCTTTTCAACATCGTGTCATGAATTTAACTCATCAACAACAACAAATGCATCATCATCATCATCATTATCCTCAACAAATTCCTTCAACAACTCGAACAACTGCATTTGCAATTCAAGAAATTCTTGGTCTTACATCAACTGATCTTGCTGCAGCACGAGCTTATGCCGATCATCAAGCCTATACAGCTTATTTATCTCGATCAAGTTTATTTTCATCTCCATATCATCCTCAACATCATCCAACAGGATCATTTATTAATCCAGATGTTACACATTCACATACAAATTTTCTTCAACAATTTTCTCCAACAAATTCGCATAATACAAATACAACATTAGATTCATTACAAGATAATTTAGGTAAAAGAAGAAAAAGAAAGAACACAAGTTTTGATAAAGAATTTGTTTTTTGACGTTTGAAGACGATAAAACTAGACAGTTCTTATGTATAATTTTGCCTCCTTATTTAAACAACACTTGACGGATAACGATTCCTTTCGTGTTTTATTTTATTTTTCAATCAAATCAAACAAAAATATGATTATCGAAAAAAACACTTTAAAGATAAACATTTTTCTGTCTCTGATCTTTTGTTATTTTTTGCATTGTGTTTAGATCGAGATATTCTTATTGGTAATACAAATGGAAATGGAAATGATACATGTGGTAGTAATGAAAAATTAAATACAAATGGTACAAATAGTAGTAATAGTAGTGGTTCAGGAAAAAAGAAGAAATGTAAACGAAGACATCGGTAAATAATAAGCAACTAAGTTTTCATTTTTCAATTTTATTTTACTTTTTTTTTTAGAACTATATTTACAAGTCATCAAGTAGAAGAATTAGAAAAAGCATTTAAAGATGCTCATTATCCGGATGTATTTGCACGCGAATTACTTGCAGTTAAAACTGATCTTCCTGAAGATCGAATACAGGTTTGTTAATTGTTTTATATTGAAAAGTTAAATAAAAAAAGAAAAAGCTTATTCGCTTCTCTATTGATAGGTAGGCGGAGAAAGAAATTTTCATGTATTGTCATTGTGAATGGGTTAATTAATTCTCTCGGTTCTCATCATCATTAACGCACGGCGTGCGTGTATGTCTCCTATTTCTAAGCTTACACGCACTAGTCTTGTACATGTTTCTGTCTTTCTCTCTCCCTTCGTTGGTCTATATTTATTATTCTACATCGACAGCATAAATAGTCGCTCAGCGTGATATCTCTATGCCATGTTCTAATGAGCATTTTCACATCGATTGGTGGAAAAACTATAATAGCACGTGTGCACGATTGGATCATCTCTTTCTCATTCCTTTGCCTTTTTTTTGACATCCTCAACCATTTATTGCAGGATGGGTGTCAATGCGAAAGAAGGATTCAGTCTGTCAACTAATTGCTCATTTAGTTTATATTCATGACGTCATTTCTTTTCTCCTGTCTCATATAAAAACGAATGTGTGAGCAACTCATCGGTTCATTGATGAGTTTTTTCTCGCATATGGATTGCTTACAATGAATATTCTCACACACACACAGATTTTTTGTTAGTTGACAATGTGATAATGACAATTTATTTTTTTTTCTGTTTAATTAGGTTTGGTTTCAAAATCGTCGAGCTAAAGTAAATTTTAAAAATATTATATTTCAAATAAATAATTATTGTGTTTTTCTTCAGTGGCGTAAAACAGAAAAAACATGGGGTAAAGCGACAGTAATGGCTGAATATGGTCTTTATGGAGCTATGGTTCGTCATTCACTTCCATTACCTGATACAATTGTTAGATCAGCTAAAGATGGTATTGATTCATCATGTGCACCATGGCTTCTTGGTATGCATAGAAAATCATTGGAAGCAGCTGAACAATTAAAAAAAATGGTTAAAGATGATGGAGAAGAAGGTGAAGAAGATGGTGATGGTACAAATGAACATGATGATAATGACGATGATGATTGTAGTAGTACACATTCAAGAGAATCATCTCGTTTATTACCTAGATCAACACATATTGATATGACAGAAACGATGAGAAGTGAAAGTATTGCCGTACTTCGTGCTAAAGCTCAAGAGCATAGTGCACGTACAACAACAACAACATCACCAAATAATTGTCAATAAATAACGTTTAGGACAGATTTTCTTGCTCTCTTTTTTCTTCTTTTTTTTTGTACAGTGCATGTTTGTTTCAAGAGATAAGAAAAATAAATATAAATTGCAGTTTTCAATTGAATGATGACAATATTTTCTCGGTTCATACGTATTAGAAGTCCGTGCAATTAAGTAAATGCAAATTATCATGCGTAATTCTTTTTTTAGTACTTTGTTACATAAAAAAAAGAAAAAGTTATGATAACACGAGCATCTAGACATTAAACAAAAAAAGAACCAGTTTTTGTTTTTCTTAAAACTAAAAATAACAATAGTTCTCAAAATTTATTTAGTATCATATTTAACATGCATTCATTACTACGTGACATTTAAATTATATATTTTAAAATGATGAATATCAATAGGTAACATATACAATTACGATTACATAATTATTAATGAGTACTAGTTAGAATGACATGTGATGAAATAGAAGCTCTTCTTCAGGTATTTTTGTAAAGTACGTTCATTTATAATTTAAAATTAAGATTCATTATTTAACAGTAATTATATTTAAAATCCATTGTTACTGTCTAAGATTCGTTAAGAATCTATTTATAATATAGAATTGTTAACATCGTAAAATAACAAGTAGTTTTATAGTACATTATAATTATGAGATACTTCACTTCGGGTATAGAAAATGTTTTTTTCACATTTAAATGTCAAATTAGTTCTATTTTTGTGTTATTAATCAGTATCATATTTTAACAATGAAATATCACATTTTATTTATAAAATAATATTTATATATATACTTTAAAGGCAAAGTTTTATTGCCGATCTTTTTTAATTGCTGTAACTAAAAAAACAAGGGAAATATTAAAATTAAGATTAAAAAATTTAGTAAACGAACTTTTTTCATCAATTCCTATTTTACGTTTTTGTTGTTCAGTTTGTTGAATTTCTTTAGGTTTAGGTAAACGTTCACTTGGACATGGTGCTGGTGGATTATTAAAATATTCCATTTGAAGTGTTTCACTTGCATCTGGTCGACGTTTAGGATCGAGTTGCATAATTCGTTCTAATACATCAAGTTCATCTTGTTTTGATGTTACAAATATAGTTCGTAATGGTTTTGGTTCTGTTTGTTTAAATTCAATATAATCTGAGAATGTTCTTACATCCTATTTTTAAATAATAAAATAAACACGAAAAAAAAATCTTATATTTTTTATTTACCGGCCAATTACTATCTGTTGGTGTTCCGAATACTTCAAATATTTTCAATAATTGACCAAGATCGGAATCACCAGGTAATAATGGTACCTAAACAGAATTGTAAATTTTCTATTTAATTCATTGATATTTACTCGAAGAAGTAATTCAGCCATAATTAAACCAGCTGCCCATATATCTACCCCAGTACCATATTTTTTTGCACCAAAAAGTAATTCAGGTGATCGATACCATCTAATAAATATTAAATTGATAGTGTAATATTTAAAAGAATTTGTATGTATTTACCTTGTAACAACTTCATGTGACATTAATCTTGATGGTGAACCAAAAAATTTAGCTAAACCAAAATCAGCTATTTTTAAAACACCGCGTTTATCAATTAATAAATTGTTTGGTTTTAAATCCTAAATTAGAAAAGATCAAAGATATTTCAATGCATAAATATTTTATATTTACTCTATGAAGTATCCAATTATTATGAAGATATTCCAGACCAAGTAATAACATAATCATATATGATTTAATATGTGTTGTTGTCAAAAGAAGACTTCGATTATTAATAACATTCTATAAAATACAAAATCTTTTATATTCAAATAGAAATTTACAACAAAAAAAAATCTTACCTCAAGATCAGTATTCATAAATTCAAATACTAAACAAATACTTGGACTATTTGATCCATATTCTCCAAATGAATCGAGTAACTTAAAAGGAAAATAGAATGTCTTATACAACAATCAATCCTATAAATAAGAAAATACTTCAATAACATTTGGATGTTTAACTTCTTGCAGAAATTTAATTTCTCTTAAAGCTGTTAAATTAATTCCATCAGCTGCTTCTTGTCGACTACCAATTTTAATTTTTTTTACAGCAACCTCATCATTTGTTTGTGTATCTTTTGCTTTATATACAACAGCATACTAATGAAATATAATAAATTTTTTTTATTTCCTTTTTTATTTTAATCATTAATTTTATTTTCTACCTGTCCTTCACCGAGTACTTTAAGAAAATTATATCGACGCATTTTTGTTGACATTTTAATTTTTCTAGAAAATATAAACTCTATGAATAAACAATAAACAAACAAAATGATATGAACAAAAGAAAAAAGAAGACCCAAAGATATGAATACAAAGATATACACAGCAAAGAAAAAAAAACGAAGACGAAATTCTCGATCGAAAAATACAAATAAGATAAAGATCAAGATTTTGAATGTCCAATAACACGGCGAATTATATCATTGATATCCTAAATAAGATAAATAAAATAAATATAATAATTTTGTTTTTATATTTTTTACCAATGGTCGACATGAATCTTCAACCCAACGAAGCATTGCGGATGTAAATTGAGAAAAGTTTGTTATTTGTTCCACTTGCATTGCTTGATCAAAACTTAGGAATAATCCATCAGCAATATTTTGAAACTAAATATCAAACAAAAAGAAAAATAATAACAAGTCTATAAATGCGCATACCACTTTAAATTTCTGTTCATCATCAATTGTTGCACTTGCATTTTTACTAGATTTTAAATTCATTTCAAGAATATCTTCATATGTTCTGATTTTTTCAAATAAAAATATTTTTTTGTAAAAATTTAGAAAATAATAAAACAAACTTTTGAACAGCACGTAAACAATATGTATCTTTTCTTTTCTCTTCTAATTGAGTATTTAATTGTTGTTTTTCTTTATTTAATTCCATAAGATAATCAGTAGCTAAATATTTTCAAAAGTTCAATTTGTTTTTTGTTTTTTTTATAACTTACATCGTTTGAGAATTGCTGCTTTACTAACTTTTTGTGAACTAATTGGGTCAAGTAAATGACTATTTGGTACAAGGCTTTGTAAAGCATCATATCCTTTCTAATAAAATCAAAGAATGATAAATATTCAATAATATCAATGGGTGTGGGATGAATATAATTCCTATACCAGTGTTCTATCCAGATCTCGTTTTTCGGACGGGCGACACCTACCCGCTAGATAAAACACTGACCCCCTCCCCCTCTAGTCATTTTTAAAGCTGGTTTTTATGAGATGATCTCAGCAATGGGTGAAATTTGCGACTCCTCGATTAATCGAGATTAGAAGGATCTTTAATAAGCATACTTTTGGATCTAGTTATGTTATTTTTTTTTCTTAATATTAAATATAATATATTTAAATTACTCGAATAGCATTTCGACGTTTTTGTTCAGCAGCTGTATGAGCAGCTCGTCTTCGATTATCATCACGTTTGATTTCTGAACTTTTTTCCATAGCACCATTTGACATATTCGCATTCAATAAATCACTTTCATCGTCATCATCATCATCATCATCATCTATGTTAAATAATATTCAGAAAAAAATGTTTAAATTATAATCATAAATAAACCAGAATGATCAGCAGAAGATGGAAGAGAATATGATACTTGAGGAACATATTGACGCTTTTTTAATGGTGAAACTTGTCGATCTGAATTCGAATAAGTACGTTTTATTTGAGGATTAGTATTAGTATTCGTATTATTATTATTATTGTTATTATTTGTTTCTCCATAATAACGAAGCACTAAATATTTATGAGATATTATAAATATTAAGAAGAAAAATAAATCTATATTTACTTTCATTATAATTAGATGTTAGTTGTGAGTTAACAGGAAACTTAAAAGAAAAATAATATTAGATCTTATTTAAATCATAATCATACTTTTAGATGTGATTTTATTGTTTGATTGGCATCTTGTTCAGGCCAATAATTGTTCATTCCTGATGTATTCATATTATCTAAAATAGATTTGATTAGAATTTTATATTATTACGAAAATAAACTTAGAAAAATCTTCTAAAAAAACAACCTATCTATTTAATCAACAGTTGTACGAATTCTGTTTGCACAACCTTATATGTCATATAAATAATTGTAAGTGCAAAGTTTTCATCGAAGTCAATTTCTACCTTATTTTTTAAATATACATTAAACATGTATCAAATGTGATGTATCATAGATTATACGTAGTATAGTTTTTATGGTTCTATTCAAAATCATGAACAATCTTAGGTATACCTTTCACAAAAACAACAATCTTTTTTACATTTATCTTGTAATACAAATAACACTTGTTATTTAGGCATAAATGTCTAATAGTTCTCGCAAAATAAGAGAAAAGGCATAGGAAAAAAAAACAACCCTTTTTACATTCAGCTAAGCATGAAATAATTGTAGTATACAACTTATTTTGACAAGATAAATGTGAAAGTCATAGTACTACTACTACTACTGTGTTAGTATCAATAATATCATCGAGGTATTATTGACGATATTTTTCAAGTGAAAATTAGTGTTTTTTGCTTCAATGATATCAATTTCTTTTGTTCGAATCGATAGATGAATCATACTTTATTGATACTGATAAATTGATATCAATTATATAAACATCTTTGGGGACATCCTCATGTTATTTATTGTTAATAGAATAATGTAAACATGATTTTAATTTCATAGCAAAGAGCTTAATCAAGATAAAAATTTTTTTAATTACCTTTTTAATCAGTAATATCAAATAGTGAAATCGACATTTAAATAAAAAAAAAAGATTTATATAGATAAATAGAAAAAGAATGAATACACTCGATTATTGATTCGATGTGTTGATATGACTATCACCAATAGATGCCGTTACTGAGCAGTCATTTTCTCTTGGATTTTAAATGCAAAATAGTATAAATCTATTTTTTAGTTTTTTTTCAAAATGTATTTCTAGAAAACAGAGAAAGTCTCATAGTTATTATCAACAATATAATAGATTTAAGATATTTTTTAAATTTATTTTAATTCCATGATTGACACTATGTTTATTCTTGATGTATTCATATTATTTACAATAGATTTTATATATCATTATCAAAAAATAAAGTATCTGATTAGTGAAGATTTGCATCAGCCCGTTCACATAATCGAGCAAGTAATGAAGATAATTGTAATTGTGATTCAACACCTTGACTAACACGCATATAAGTCAAACCAATTTCCTTTTAAAAATAAATTTTTTTGATAAATAAAAAAGATGATTTTCTCATACTCGAATAAATTCAAGTTGTATAAATTCACTCATTGAATATGTTTTTGTTACACGCATTATAACAGAAAGTATATCTTCAGCTGTATAACCTAATCTCCAAAGATGATTCATTGCTTTATAAGCTTCATCAAGATCTTTTTTAAGACATTTTTCAATCATATCACGAATAAGTATAGGATGTGGTTCATCACATACTTTAAATACATTTTCACTATTAACATGACCAAATCCAAATACAGTTGATTGAAGATTATTAATAGCCTAAAAAATAGTTCGATAGATAAAAATTTCTAAGTAAAATAATCTAATCTATACTTGTCTCATATCACCTTGTGCTGTAAAAATAATTGCTTCAAGACCTTCCGAAGTAAATGAAACTTGTTCAGTTTTAGCTATTTCAACTAAACGTTTTAATAATTGTTCATCATTTAATTTTGAATATCTTAACATTGCACATCGAGATTGAATTGGTTCTTTGATAGATATATATATATGGTTTTGAAAGAAAAATATAAAATAAATATCTTACCAATTATTTTATCTGACGCATTACATGCAAGAGCAAATCGTGTTGTTTTAGAATATAATTCCATTGTACGACGTAATGCTTGTTGAGCTCCTTCTGTCATACTAATAGAAATAAAATATAAACAAAAAAAAATAATATGATTTATAAATATACCTATCAGCTTCATCAAGAATAATTATTTTATGTCGTCCTTTTGGCAATGATACTTTCGATTGAGCAAACATTTTTATTTTCGTACGAACAACATCAATACCACGATCATTTGATGCATTCATTTCAAGTACAGCTTCACGAAATGAATCACCTAACATTTGTCTTGCAAGACAAAGAACACTTGTTGTCTATATAAAATAGAGTTTTGTTTTTTGTTTATGAAAAAATTGTTCAAATATAATAACAAACTTTTCCACAACCAGGTGGACCTGAAATAATAATATTAGGTAAATTGCCTTGTCGTGCAAAATGACTAAGACGTGATACGGCTTCTTCATTGCCAACAATATCATCAAGTTTCGTTGGACGATATTTTTCAAGCCAAGGCGTATGTTTTATTACTGGTGTTTTGACGATAACATCATTTACTTTTGTTTGAATATTAGGTGGATCATTTTCTTTTGTCACAGATGAACTAATATCAATCATATCAACATCTTCTAACATATTGTCGATTTATAATAGAATGAAAATAATATTTAAATAAAGTCATATACTATAACAGAAAGAATGAAAGAAAGAACGTACGTGGTCGTTCATTCATTCGGTGTGTTAAGATAACTATTGTCGACAGATGACTTTACTAATCAATGATCATATAAAAAAATCATATGTTATTCGTTGAGAAAGATGAATATTAATGTATTATTTATTGTTCTTTTACTAAACAAGGTCATATTATACAGATAATCTTCGATCAAATATAATATTAACCTACCTGATATCATATCAATTGCATGATAGCAAATATTCTATTTTTATTTTTATTGTAAATATTAATTCATATGATGTACATAGAAAGATATTTGATAAATATATTAAATTTCATTTTCATGACAACATTTTTATTTCGAAATCAATCTATATTCTGTCATCATCATCATCATCAAATATGTTATATTCAAAGCCATTTTTATTGGTAAAATTTGAAATAGATTCATTTAGATCTTTACTACAACCGAAATTTGTCTCTAAATTTACATAACAAAATCAATATGATTTTATCACACTTAAACTTTTGTCAGTTATATAATTCAATATCAACACTAATAGTAGGTATGATAAGAGTTGCTCTCATCTTGTATTGTTATTATACAGATGTTCAATAATGTACATAAATGACATTTAAAGTACTTCACCTGTCTATAGTTAGACATTGTATTCATTGGTCATAGTACTTCACCATTTATTTTTAGTTATATTTATCTAATTGAATACATACATATGTCTCAATAAGACATTTCATGTCATAAAAAAAAACGAAAAGACGAAATAGTCATTTTTATGTTGATAATGTTATTTGTCTATACATGACGATGATTTTATACATAAAGTTCATCGATAAAAACCAAATATTTAATAATTTACATTTTTTTTTCAAATATGGTATAAGATTTTTATTATTAGATCGTAATTTTATCATCTGCATGTTATTGTAGTTTATTTAACAGTATATTAAATAAATTAATTTTCATATTATTTGTATGTCTTCTTATACTTACTGTATATCATTTACTAATGGGATTTTTTAAACGGTTGTAAGTACATATAAAAGTACTTTCCAAGTAATAGTGAAATAATCATAATTTACACGTAATCATCTACGTCATAGTTTAGTAAGAATAAAAGAAAGACATTCGAATCTAGTATATTCGTATTTATTCAATTTCTTTTTTTCCTTCTGTCCAATTTCCTTATACTTTCGTTTGCTGTCAACTCATAACGAACACATACTGAGAAAGAAAGAAAGAGAAAAAAATGAGAATAACGTTCTCAGTATAATGTTTGATTTACTTATTCTCGAAAGAAAAAGAAAATCTTTTTTTTCTTCTTTGCTCCTTGTTGTCCTTCATATTCTTCCACTTTTTTTCCTCTTTCTATTAGATTTTTATTTACTAGCTGATTTTTAACTGACTTAATCAACTGTACATATATATATATATATACTTCACAAAAGCAACTTACTACCACTACTGACTGCGACGCGTGTGTACAACAACATCTTTATGTAGTGCAGGAAGTCATTCGATACGTTTTATTTTCTTCACATATAATCTTTTTATATCATAACAAGCTTTTGACAATGCTAACAATCGAAACAGGACAAAAGAAGAAGAAAAAGCAGAATATATACTTCACATTTTTTGTTATCGCAATGAAATTTATGACTGATTTTGTACAAGAAAATAGTTGTTGAACACAAATCAAAGAATGAAAATTAATTTATTGATACAACGAAAAGATAACAAACGATTAATTACAACGAAAGGTATAGTTATACTAGATAGAAAATTAAAAAGCATGTTTTCAATTAGAAATAATCGAATTTTTAAAGTAAATAAACAGAAAGTCAGTTGAATGGATTTATTTGAATAATCAAATAGTCAGTTGAGTGTAAATTTATAAACATGTCTAGGTCTTTCTATACTTGCATAAATATCAATCTTTATTTTAAGTACATTTCTCTTGTTTTGATATATATATATTACTAGTTTTTAAGTTACAGGATCTGACTAAATATTTATTTACTTTCTATTATTATTCTCACCGTCTTATACAAATAACTGCACAGAAGAGACAAAAAAAACACTATAAAAATGCCATAAGGGCTATTACGTCTATTGAATACTACTACCATATTACTCTCAGTTTACGATGTGACCAAAACAAAAGTATTCTATTTATTTTTTTTAAGATGCTGTGTCATAGTTGAAATAAATTATTAATTAACTAAAACTAAATGGCTCGTAAAGAAGAATATCATCGTCAACAACATCAAATGCATTATGCTACAATCATGCCAATTCATACTACTATTACTAATGGAAATGATTCAAATATTTCACCTTTAACTCGAAAACAAACCAATGAATTAGAACGAGTAAAAGCTGTAAGATGATTTATTATTTAGCACAAAAAAATATTATCAAAGAAAGAAAAATTATGTTTTTTCTCTCTCTCTATTCTTAACTATAAAATCATAATAGTACCTCGAGTACGAAAAGAAAATCTTATTGAATATTTCTGTCATATTCTCTTGTATATATATATAAGTAAATGAGTGTTGAATTGACACATTATTTTCAATACAATGATTATATTTTGGTTTTTCTTTCGTTAGTTGTATGTCGAATTTGACGATGCCTTTCAAGAAGAAACTAGAAATCATGATTATTTTGGTTTTCAACCATCTCATGATGAATCTTATGAACCAGCAAATTTTTATCTTCAATCAGTTGAAACAATATCTGAAGTGAAAAATACAAGTTTTTCACCATTTATGCGTCGTCGTACATCTCGTGAAAATAGTCGTCCATCGACACCTTCAGATTCATCACCGAATCAACGACGACATAATCATCGTCCTAATCAACCTCCTCCACTTCCTCCTGCTTCGCAAAATCATAATATAACGAATATAAATGGTATAACAAATTTAAGTCGAGATTTTAATAATTTAAATTTAATACATACAAATCATATTGATGAATCACCAGCTCCATTTACTCCCGATGCTATTCTATTAAAAATAAAACAAAATGAATATGTTGATGCTCCTGTTGTATCATCACAATACAAATTATTGCTACCACAATACTTTCTTGTTAAATATTTAGGTCGAAAACCATGCGTACAATTATGGGGCTCAAAAGCAGTACGTGGTCCTATCGATGAAATGGTAGAAAGTGCTCGACAAATATCATCGATGAATGAAATGCCAACATTAGAGGCATGTATAAATACACGTGGACTTACGCTTACACATCGACAATCACCAACACGTACTAAACATAATTCACGTAATCATAGTCCTGAACGTCATCAACATGGTCTTATTCCATTAGAACATATATCTTATGTTATGCATGATGTCAAATATTCTAAAATCTCGGCTTGTATCGTTTTACGTCAACCGAAAAGTTCATCTACTGACAGTAAAATAACTAATGAAACAGTAACAGAATGTTATGCATTCTTATTTCAATCGAAAGATCATGGACATCGTTTTGCTCTTTCACTTGCTGAAGCATTTAATGCCCAACAACAATCTTCAAGAGGAATAAAACAAAATCATGATGATAAAAGAGAAGGACATTCACCTCGGCGTCGATCAAAACATCGACCTGGCCTTCATCAACATGAAAAAACACGAAGCAAATATGATGATACTTATTTAAGAGATTCAGAAGTATAATCAATTCTATCTTTTTCTTCTTTCATTTATAATTAGTCTTTCATTAACCTGTGATGTTGAGACAAATCATGCAAACATAACAAGACAATAAAAAACATGTTGTTGTTTTTTCTCTTCCCATCAAAAACAAAAAATATCCATAGTTAACTTTATCATTAAATTATTCAACTAGCTGTATAATATTGTGTGTTTTTTTTCTAATTTAATAACTTTTTTCGAAGAATCGAATTCCTTTCGTATAAAAAGACCTTTATAATAAATGTAATGATTACTCTAAGCTTTAATCGAAAAGAATACAATTTTTCTTTGAAAAATGTTATGATTTTTGGCCTATATATTTATTTATTTCTTTATGACACCCTATTTGATAAATGTGTATCAAGGTTCTATTCATATATCAACTATTCATTATGATTACTTATATTATAAATAACATTTGTCTTGTCTAGGTCAAATCATTAACATTCAATAAGTTCTTAAGATGTCTTGAGTACATTTTATTTTCAAGATCGTAAATAAATGATTATGATTTATTTTATAAAGTTATCATATCATTTAGTACTACTAGTCATCACATTAAATCAATTATTTCATGAAGTACATCTCGATTAGATAAACATTTTCATGGTATGGATCTTCTTGATTTTTATTCATGTCGACCGGAGATACGACATACTTAATTATACAAATTCAGACATATTACAAATTGTCCATTAACTAAAATAAGAAAAAAATATCACGTGTAAGAAATATGATCGACTATTCACAGTTCAACCTTCTAGTACAAAAAAAGATATATGATAATATTTAACATTAATTGTAGAGTGTGAGAATAGTAACAAAGAACTATATGTAGAATATTTTAATTTTATATAATGACCGATTTTTATCCTTGTTCTTTCAATATTAACTATAATCAAGGATAAAAACGTGTTCTTTATTATGTCAATCTCAGATGATAGATTCGTTCTGTTCTTTGAATAATTGCATATTATGTAAGTTGAATTTTGTATATGAACATTTCACCTTCACTTATAATGTATTCTTATTCAAATAATTATTATATATCATTATCCATATGACAACTTATGATAATGTCGATTTTTGTTCCATTGAAATTTTATTATATGTAATAAATAAATTCTTTGATTTTTAAATATCAGTAAATTTGATCTTATAAACATTTTGCCTGTTTGATAGTGTGAAATATACTGCTATTTTGATTATGTTTAGCTTATCGATATAAAAAGTCAGAGAATAATTAGATAAACAAAAGCATTAGTTTTTCTTTCTAATAACTTATTGACAAATGTCCTGTATTCTGCCATTGTAGAAAAAAACCTTATGGTATATTGTATCTCAATCTATCACGTATATTATCAATTACTGAGCGACAGAGATTGATATGTTATTCGTCATAGTTATTTTTTCTTTCTCTAAGATCTTTTCTTATTTATTAAATTTGAATTATAAATAAAAGAAAAGAAAAATAAGGATATGATTTAGAATAATAAAACAAGTATAATTATTTAAATATAAACGTCATTAGAAGTTACAATCATAAACGAAAGATAACTCTTACAAAAATTCTGAATGTTTTTCATGTGACATATAATTTCGTTAATCATATAAATTTCTTATGGAATACTATTACAATTCTCATAGATGTTCCCTGACATTTCCAAAAAAACAAATCAGTATTTTGCTCAAAATCATGCTTATATATATCTACTAAATAAATTATCTCGATTATGAACGTTAATAAATAAATAAAAGATTATATTATATTATTTCGTTTAAGATACAACATTCAATAATTAATACAAATATTCTTCTTTTTTTGAATCAAAAACTTAGTTATGAATATCGTTTTTTTCCTGTATAATAATATTCTTCATATATTTTGTAGTTTTATTAAATATGAATTTTCTTGTGTATATAATTATTAATATGAAATTGAAATCATCATTCCTAGTGTAACTAATAGAGGAATTAGATATTATTTTTTTTCGCAAAAAAATACTTTGCTTTCCTCATAGTCATTCAAACTCGTTCTATGATTGGCTTCATAGATAAAACTATCTTATTAAATCAGGAATCAACGTGTGCAAATAATGTTGCATGTTCAACAATATTGGAATGAAATGAACAATCAATCATCTATCTCCCAATAAAATAAATATTCACTATCATGCGAAAAATAGGCTGTTCAATTGATATAGAAAAAATAATCTCTAGTTTTCTTATTACTACAAGTTAGATCTTTCACTATTTTTTTGTAATCATATGATTATGTTTATTTTGCACCGAATATATACATATATTTGTTCAGAAGGTAACTAATTCTAGGTTAATATTACTAAATCATATAATATATATCCTATAGAAATCAACTAGTAGATGTAATTGATAGAATTTAATAGATTAAAATTGAATCGTAAACTAAGAAAAATATTTATAACTGAATGTAATGATCCGTAACGGTATATTAATATTATATTATTTAAATTTTTCCTTCCGTATACTATTTTTTTCTCTACAACAAATTTGTCTAGTTTTTGAGTATATGCGTAAAGACACAGATTGCCGCTAGGCCTCGCGTTAGTAATGCTAGTCTAAGATGCGAGACAAAGAGAGGGAGAGAGAGAGAGAGGAAGAAACAATTGTTTGAGACACAAAGCAAAGAACAAGTCGCATTTTACGATCAATTGTTCAAAAGTATCTACTCATCTTTTCCGTCGATGTAGCTGTCATGATTACTACATACCATACTCACACATAAAGATAGTTAAAGGAAAAAAAAAGGGAAAAGAAAAAGAATAAAAATAGAGCTAGCGAAAGATAAAAAAATGCAATTTTTCTTATATGTAGTACCATTAGTAAAGAGAAAAAGCTAGGGAAGATGATCTGATCGTAAGTTTACATCGCATCGTGAACGATCGAAATAGAACGCTCGTACCCGCGCGCAAAGAGGAATACTAATAAAATATTTCTCTAGTTCTTTCTTTTTGAGTCTAAGTATGGATGCATCTCTCTCTTTTTTTGTGTATGGTGTATTAGCTCAAGGACTATGATAGTAAAGAAACGAGGGACTTCAAACGCGAGGCGGGACCAGTATGTGTGTTGTGTATGCTCAGTAGTCATAAATAATAATTCGAACAAAAAGAACAAGGGAGAGAGAGAAAGTGATTATTGCGTGCCAACATCTTCCTTATGAAGAATCTATTGGAAAAATTCAACAACAATAGTTATCTTCGTTTTTTTTTTGAAAAAATATTTCAATATTATTCATACCTTCAATATATAAAATGAATACATATATATATATTTACTTTTTAGATGATTTCACACATCATCATCTTTGTCCCTATTGTGTTGTATTACATTTAACGTTTTAACAATTCATCTTTCGATTACATCGAATAATCAATAACAAACAACACAAGTCCCTTTCCCAATTGCGCAGTGACGGCGTATGGATGGGTAATTTTCATCATAAGGCACTAATGGTCTCTGCTTCGGTCAGTGCCTATACTGCGCCTTCACTTATGGCTGTTTGTCTTCTTACTGATTACTGGATATATGGAAAACAAACACGATTATCATCAACTACAATAACAAAAGCAGGCGATATGCGAGTTTTAAATTTTACGTATCACCGAATTGGTCTTTGGCGCGAATGTATGAAGGAAGTTTATAGTAAATAATATAAATGAGAAATTATTATTTTTTTTTACTTATAAATTTGAAATTATATTTAGATGCTTCATATAATTGTGATGTTGTTAGGTATTCTAAAGCTGAAGCAAAAATGGAAAAAGGTTTTAAAGCTGTATCATGTAAGATCATATTTTTTAGTTTTTATAATATATATATATATATAATTTATTGTTTTAATCAGATCGATCAGCACCAAGTATGGCCTGTTTTACAGCTGCGTCTGCTCTTTTAGTCATTGCTATATTTTTATTTTCACGTGGTCTTTGCAAACGACGTCGAAAAGCTGTTTTCTTTATCTCAGGACTTTTATTTTCTATCTCAGGTTCATTTCAAATCTACATATATGACAGTATTTTTTTTGAAAATCTATTTTTTTATTCATTTAGGCTTGCTCACGATGGTTGGTGTTACATTATACGTTTCAATTACAACTGAAGAATCGGTTAAAATCGATCAAGATTATCCGGTGATGCAATGTTTCTATGGATTTTCATTTCTTTGTGCTGTTTTATCATTTGTTCTACAAGAATTAACTGGTGTTTTAACTGTATATTGGTTTATATATCGTTTTCGTGCACTTGTACGTAAACAAGAAAAATTACGCGAACGTACTCGTCGATTAATGGGAACTTGTTTATCAATGACAACAGCTTTAACATTAAATCCTGTTTCATTTGATGCAAATAATAACAATAATAATAGAAAACCAATGGCTAGTCGTTCGAATAATCAAATAAATCAATTAAATTATTCGAATTCCAATGATCCTCGTTATCAATATATGAATAGTGATACACCAAATTCTTTAGTACATAAACAACAAACACGACGTTTACCATTTGATAAATCTACACCATCATTATATAAATATGTTGATAAAACTTCTTCTCCATCATTTCCACCACGATCACCGACACTTCTCTATGGAGATTATTGTCGTGTTTTGATTCGTGCTGAAGATATGGATTTACTAACAAAAATGGTTAAATCGAGATCCCAAGCACATTTAATAGCTAATTCAAGACCTACAACACCAGCAACAACAATGTCAAATGTCAAAATTTTACGTAATTCGCATACACAACGACAAATAACTGAGAATACAACGAGGCGAAGCACTCGAAAAGGCGTTAAGCGGACTACATCTGTTTAAAATCTCGAAAGTTTTCCTTTTTCTTCTTCTTCTTCTTCTTCTTCTTTTTTTGTGTCTTATAAGTTCAGATAGATGAATTCTTATTTCTGTGTGATGCGAAAACAAATTATTATTATTAGCAAAACAAAAAAAGAACTTTTTTTTTCTCCTTTTTCTTTTTTTTTCTATTTGTTATTCTCTATTTCGTGACTAATATTTATATTTCATTGAAAAAAAAAACTCTAGAAAAATATATGAGAATTTATATACATTTGTTTATTTGGATTCTTTTTTGATGATCACCAGATTCAAGGACTATATGATGTCATTTGAAGGCTTTTATATTATTAGTTCTTGATTGATTAGAATATAAGTGATAGAAAAACAATTGATCACTTATTGGAATAATGATATATGACAGAGTATTTGTGGAGTCATTTTTCTTCTCATTTTTTTTCTATTTCAAATATACTTACATATGTATATTTACTTTTTGCTTTCTGACATTTTCATTATATGATTCATTTGATATTAGTAACTCAAAAAACGTGCCGATTGTATTAAAGATCATAAAACCACTGTTAACTATCTGTTTATGATAGTCACATTCTTCTCTCTCTCTGGGTTTCTCATATATATATACAGGAGTAAATCTGGGTAAACACTTGAGAAAAAACAATTTTCTTGTTGTTATTATTCCTATTCAGTTGACAATATTCTACCTGTAATTCAAACTATTGCTTTCATTTTACTCGTTTCTACATGAATTTATATCGTTTCATACTATAAGAGTTTGATGGTTGACATGATTTTATTTTATTTTTTATTACATATATAGAAACATGAATATATACTTGTACACATTTTCTTTATATAGAGTATTATTTCTTATAAAGAACATCTACAGTCGGTGTGTAGAACTATAGAAATAAAATCTTTTTTTTTTCAAAATACATATATACACCGAGTGAGTATAATAACATATATATATAGAAAGAGACACACAAAATATGGTTGAATCGATCGAGGGAATAAATAAAAAAGAAATGACGGAGGGAGAAAGTGTTTAATCAAGGCTTCTATATGTACATTATTTGTTGTTGATTTACTTTCTCGTTTTTTTAGATTTCTCTTTTCATACTATGGCGTATACCGGAACGAATTCCACGTATCAAACAATGACTTCTAATAATTCAAAAGGCAATAATCAACAAGAAGAACATATTTACGAAGAACAACCATATTATTCAAATGAACGATCCATGTTGTCAAGACAAAGTATTGTTGGACCTTATCAACGAACTAGTGAGGTTTGTTAAATTTTATTTATAAATATTCTTACGATTGACTGTTAGTTTAACTTTAAAAAACAATTTCTAGAATTGATTAACATAAATTATGTTTTTCTTCTCTTTTTTTTATAGAATAAGTGTTAATAATAAAAAAGTAACATAGATATAAGTTATTCATTTTCATCATAAAATCTTAGATCTTAATTTTTCAGTTTTTTTTTCTCTTCATATACAATAAAAATAACTTGTCTAGATTGTCCCAATAAATATCTGTTTATATCCATAAAACTTGTATATGTTATCAAAATAGTTGCTTGTCTTTTATATTCTATTGACATAAATACTTTGTTTTATGATTTTGTCTGTTAGAGATTATTTCATTATCTAATCTTAATTGCTGTCATATATATATTTACCAATAAATGAATAACATTTGTAATATATATTTGAAATTTATCGAGTAGAAAAAGAAAACCTATGAATAGTTCATCATTGATTAAGATAGATATTTATATCTGATGTAAAATTACAAAGATTAGATATTTCTATACATATTTTGTTTTAATATTTGACACTTAGACAACATCTAAAAGCAAATAAGTTATTCGTAATTCAAATACATAGATCAACTACTGATCATCATACGGATATTTGATATCATCTATCATTAACAACGTATTGTTCATTTATTCGTTTTCGTTTGTCAATTGTAATATACAGAAATATCTTCTTTTTTCTATGAACTATATTTATACGTAAAGAAAAGATTTTCTTTTCTTATTATGAAATCTATCTAGACAGAAATAGTTAGATCTTATCATAATGTATTTTGTTCTTTTTTTATTTTATTTTGATATCTTTAAAATGACTAATGATAAGATCTCTGTAATAATAACATCGACAGACATATATAAACGAAACGAAAAAAATATTGAGTGACCGCAAGTCTATAGACAAACGATAGTACGTAGTAAATCTAAAACAGAACGAACGACAATAAATAGGTGACCACAATATATATACGAGAGAATTTTCATCTTATCAAACATCGCATGGGTGTATGAGAACGAAAGAGATGCAATATCGTCACAAAGATTTAGCGTGTCTCTTCTCCTTGCATTCATTGCGCTCCTACTCGTTTCTTTTCTTCCTCTCTCTCCCTCTCTCCCCTCCTTCGTGTGTGTGTGTGGTAGCTTCAACACGCTTATATGTTCTATTTGTATGCGAGCCAAGCATAGTTGTTCTCTTTGTCTCTATACCTTATCATATTTTGTCGACACGTCGTTCGCTCATTTTTTCCTCTCGTTCTATTCTACAATTACTATTACCACCACTAGCTCTATCGTTCGCTTGCTCGTCCGATAGCACTTTGAAAAAAAAAGGACAAAGAAAAAGAGAAAAGATAAACTCAAATAGACAGAAAAAAAAGAAAGACACATCGTTCTATATTCTTCTCTTTCTCTCATACATTATAACGAAGAAGTAAAGATAGAGTCAACGTGTATGTCTATGTCACTGTGAGTTATCGACTAATACAATGCGATTGTTATCCTAATCATTACTCCTGTCATTATAATAATTATTGTTTTGCATTGTTTCGTTTTGTTTAAAAGAAAAATTTATTGAAATATGGAAGACGAACAAGATCAAGTTAGTATTTATTAAATCACTATGTCGCTTTTATTGTTTTCTTTTTTTCCCATAAGATAAAACAAAACAATTTCACCATAAAAAGATTTCTTATACTTCTATATTAATGTCTGTAAAAGAAAAGAAAAACAAATACTAGACTTTATTTAGCACCATCCTACAACCATCCATATTGTTTTGTAATAGAACTACAAGACATTGTTAACAGATGACAGCTAAATAAAGATACTACTCGATGATAGACAAGAAGAAAAGATAATAATTTGCATACAAGGATTTATTTTGATAAATATTATTAAGCAAAATTTCTATATTGATTAATTGTTTTTTAAGGTTGTTTATAATACTGGTGAAGGTGATTATAATCGATCGTTAAATGCTACTACAAAAATTAGCAATGGTCATACATCATATCAATATAATTCATATGGTGGAAATAATGCCGGTCCAGAACAATTTGCATGTTATCATTGTGATCGAAATTTATCGGGTTCACGATATATACTTAAAGATGAACATCCTTATTGTATTAAATGTTATGAAGATCGTTTTGCAAATATGTGTGAAGAATGTCGTAAAAAAATTGGTACTGAATCAAAAGTTAGTATAGAAGAGAAACAATGATTTATATCATAATAAAATTTTTCTTTGTATAGGATCTTTCATATAAAGATCGTCATTGGCATGAAAAATGTTTCTTCTGTTCAATGTGTAAAACACCACTTGTTGACAAACCATTTGGTTGTAAAAATGACCAACTTTATTGTGGTGAATGTTATAATCAACAATTTGCTTCACGTTGCGATAAATGTAATCAAATATTTAAACCAGGTAAAAAAAAGAAAAATTTCGAAAATAAATATCAAAAAATAATTATTCATATATATATGTTTAGGAACGAAAAAACTTGAATATCGTGGACAACAATATCATGAACATTGTTTTACATGTTTTGCATGTTCACAGCCTATTGGAATAAAAAGTTTTATTCCAAAAGAACAAAAAAGTTATTGTGTTCCATGTTATGAAGAACATTTTGCAACAAAATGTACTCGTTGTACGAAGGTATTAATTAAAAACAGAGATTTAACCTTTCTCTAGAATTTATATTTTAATCATTCTATGTGATTTTTCTTTAATAAAATAGGTGATTGCACAGGGCGGTGTAACATACAAAAATCAACCATGGTATGATGATTAATTAATTATTGATTTCATAATTATTTTTTAATTTAGGCATCGTGAATGTTTTACATGTACCCATTGTAAAAATTCATTAGCTGGTCAACGATTTACATCACGAGATGATCAACCCTATTGTGCAGATTGTTTTGCACGTCTTTTTGCTAAAAAATGTTATTCATGTAGTAAACCAATAACTGGTAAAATCTAAACAACAAACTATATATGATAATAATTGATTATTGTTTTTTCTGTTCTACAGGTGTTGGTGGTACACGTTACATCTCATTTGAAGATCGTCATTGGCATAATGATTGTTTTGTATGTCAACGTTGTCGAAGTTCACTTGTTGGTCGAGGTTTTCTTACTGAAGAATCAAATATACTTTGTCCCGATTGTGGTAAACGAGAGCAATATTATCAAACAGAAAACACGGGTTTTAACGGTGGACAACGTAGTATTGTTAGTGATTATCATACAACAAATTAGAACAAAACAGAACAAAAATCTTTCTTTTTTTTATTCAATATGCATCTTGTGATGAAAAAAACAAAAACAAAAATGAACGATTATTATTCTTCATCTTCTTTCTTTATTTCTCTGTTTTTTTTTGAATGACAAACAAACTATTCAATTAATTTGCTTATTGTTTTTCGTTTATTCCACTGAAGCAAAACGAAAAACGATCATATTAAAATCATCATTTTCTTCCATTTTGATCCTCTTTCTCTTTTCGTGTTTTCTTTTTTATTCATGATGTTTCATTTTCTTTCTTACTTCTATTGCTTTTCTTTCTCTCTCTCTTTCTCGTTGTTTTTTTTCTGATAACGAATAGACAAAACAAAATTTATCAGTATATGTATTTGTTATGCAACATACTTGGAACTCTTTCAATTATCATACATGCCATATCTCTTTTACCAATCATATATCTACTAGTCAATGAAAGAGAAGAAGAGAAGGTTTTTTGTTTTTTTTTGAGAGGATGCTAAATTCCATTCTATTACATTGCATTTCTTATACATATTGCTTGAGATTAATAAACATAGCATGAAGGCTATTCGATTACATGATAGGAATGAAACAATCAAGTTCATTTTGTTAAGAAACTGTGTTTTTGATAATTTCAATAAAATGTTGTTGTTTATGTTTTTTTAAGCTGGTTCAGTCAGCGAAAGGAATAAAGAGAGAATAGGATGAAATAAACATAAAAAATAACAAGAATAACATTAAAAAAGAAGTCTATTGAAGTGTTCCTCGATTAAGTAATACATTGGTTTTTATTCAGCAATGTTTATTATCTTGTCTATTTTTCATCTTTTTTCTTTTTTGTTGCATTTGATTTGTCAGTGTCATCGGTATCCTTTTGTTGTTGTTGGACTTGTTCAAGAGCTGCTCGTACAGCTTCACTATTGATATCAACACCAGGTAAATCTCGAAGGACATCTTGTAAAAATTGTGGATCATTAAGAGAAGCCGCAAATGTATCCGTATGTTGTTGTTGTGTTTCTTCAGTTGTCTATTGAAAATTTAATTGTACTCTTACAAATTAATAATAGATTTGACAAAAAAAAATACCTTTGATGTCTGTTGATTTATGTTTGATGCATTACTTGAACTAGGAACGTCTTCTTTCATCTCAACATCGTTTGTATCTTAAAATAACGAAACAAACATGTTTTTATTCATTAAAAAGTTAATTTAATTCTTGCTCATACTTTCTGCTTGAGTCATAGACATTTGAATAGCTAATGCAATTTGTTCATCTTCTGTAAGTCGTGTTACATCCATATCATTACCACTTGTTCCTACATTCGAACTAGTACCTATAAAAACATTATTATACATTAATAAAAAAGAATAAAGATTAAATTATTAATGTTACTTGAAGTTCCTGTATTTGATTGTGGTACATTTTGTTGACTTCCTTCATTACCTGGACCACGGCCAATCTCTGCTTCTTGTACACGTCGTTGTTCTTCCATTGAAATTCGAAGAGCCTAAAGAAGATTTTCGACTAAGAAAAAAAACTAACGTATAGAAATAAACTCCAAACCATAGCTAATTCAGGATCATCTTCAGGATTGATTCCAAATGCAAATGAACTTGCTGAATAACCATTTGGTAAACCTGATCCATCTTCACTTTGAATAATTGGTGTATTAATAAGTGTATCAGGTAAATTAGCTCCAGATGGTACACATATTAAGTGAGAACTAAATCATCAATCATATGAATTTGTTTTTCTTTTATCAATTATTATTTACTTTGTATTCTCTTTGCCATTTATAACTGTAATAAATTCTTCAAATTTTTCTCGAGAAGACTAAATATTGAAGTATGTTTTATTTAATACAAAAAAAAATCTTTTACTTCTTCACCAAAGACAACAATGTCAATTGATATCTTTTCTTTTTTTAATCGTTTGGCTAATTTAGTAAATTCATTTGTATCAACTTCAAGTGGACTACCAACAAAAACAACAATACGAGGTCGATGATTTTTACCTTGTCGATGTTTTAATGCCAACTATGAAAATAAAAATCAAATCAGTTATTTTATTAGACTTGCTATCTTTGATTAGAAGTTTAGATTATATAAACTGTTCTGAGATAAATTTCAGATCGAGGGAAAGTCAATATGGTCTCAATTAAGAAAAAGAAACTTATAGATCATTATCCTTTTAAGCCTTTCTATGAATAGATATAATATCAGCACAGACGTTCTGATTCATAGGAGATAATCAAATACTGTATAGTTTTCTAAATATAATATAACTTACATTAGCTACTTTAATGCCTTTACAAAAATCAAGTTTTCCTTCAATTGGTAATAAATGTAATTTAGAAAAAACTTTGCCGACATCACTTGTTAATTGAGTTACAACTCGACCACTAAAATTTAAATGTTCGTGTTTTGTTTTTTAAATTATAAAAAAAGTATTTTAATTAATCTTACTCTGAAAGTGTAAGTAATCCAACATTATTCTCTGGATTTGATCTTGTCTTAGCATGAAATATAAGTGAAACAGCATCTTGTTGTGCTTGCATTCTTGTCGGAATAAAATCTCCATCACGCATAAAATCACTATTATCAATACTAAATTTTCAAATAAATAAATAAACTTTTATTTCATTTGTTTGTTTTTCTTTTCATCTCACCATATAATTGTACTTTCAAGAGGCATATTTATCTCGATTTATACAAAAAAAATGAATCTGAAATAAAAACGAAGTATTGTTTTTCCTATTCTTTGTTTTATCATCACTTATTGTTCAACAGTATATTTGTTTTTTTTATACACTAAAGACAAGAGAATGAGAGAAATATATATATATAAAAAGTAGTAGACAGATAGCGACAAAAAAAAGAGAGACACTGTTCTGTACATAGACAACGCACCGGGCGTCGTAAAAGAGACAGCAAAAAAAAAAGAAGAAAAGATATATCGCATGGACCAGCCAACAAGCACATTTACATGGAATGAAAATGATTACAGACACTGATCAGTAGCACCAGATTTAAGAATGAGATTGAACAAAAAAAAAAGAAAAAAACTACTAAGATAATCTTTGTTTTGGTAATTGATTTTGACTTCCAATACGTAATGTACGAATCCAGTCTTTTCGATCATCTTCTGATGATGATGACATACGATAAACAGTATGATGACCTGAAATAAATTAAAAAAAGATATATATATAGTTTTTTGTTATTTAAAACTAACCGTCAATCCATTTTCCAATTTCTCCCGGTGCTGGTTTACTTGCTTTAACTTTATCTCCTGTAAGTGGAAAAAGTTCAAAACAAAATTGTTTTGTACGATCATCGTCTATTTCTCGAATACCAACATCGACAAGTGGAATAACTCCACGAGGACTATCAACTTCCTATAAGAATAAATATGATTAGATTTTGTTGTTTTAATGATAAAAGAGATAATTTACTGTTCTTGATTCAAAATAAAATAGACAACCATCAGTTATAATAAACCATCGTCGTTTCCAATTTCGAACACGACCTCCTAAAGTAATTCAATTATTTATCTATTCTATAATATTACTTAAAATTATTAGATTAGCTATTTAATATGTTCTAATAGAATGAGATTTTTACAACATTACTGTTAAGTTAAGCAAAAGAAAAAATAATTATCGAGAGTTATTGATGTTTGTGTAAGTTAAAACTGACATTGTTTACATTTTAAACCCCAAAGCGTACGCATTAGGTCTACGTGACATTTACCTTGTTTCCATAACCATCCTTCTTTGATTACTGTTGAATCACTACCAAATACAGGCATAGTTGAACTAATATCATCATCGGGAAACTTTAATTCATTATTTTTTATATTATCATAAGTATTCTAAAAAAAACTTTTCACTACACAAAATTAAAGAGAATTTTGTTTTTACTTTGATTATATTTTGATCTGGCATTTGATTACGTGCAATAGTTTCATTTAAACTATTAACAAATTTTTCATATGTAAATGGTCCACCACCCAAACGAGCATTTTTATTATGTAATGATGTATTTAACATAATTATAGCAAATGATACAATATAACATACTTCTACAAGAAAGAAATATAAAAACGTTTTTTCAGTAGAAGATTTTTTTACCAGAAGTTGCATATATATGTGGATTACATTCATAATAACGTTCAGAGAATGCTTCCATAATTCGATCGATTTTTTGTGCTTCACCCGGAAGAATAAATGTGAATAAATATCGTCTAAAAAAATATTTATTATTAAATGTAAATAAAATAAAAAATACAAACCGAAGTGCATCAACAATATCCATTGAGAAAAAATCATGCATATGTGCAAAATGCTTCAAGACTTCAATATGAAAATCATCTCTATTTAATAATAAATATATATATTTTAAGAATTTCAATTTTTTATACTTTTCTCCGAGATAATCTCCAATCGCACGTTTACTTAAACCAGTTTCATTAAAAAGAAAAGCAGCTGTATGTTCTGATGTATTTTGTATAAGGCCATTGTCTATAAGCCAACGAATACCCTAAATAAAATAATTCGAAAAAAATAAGCATAAAATAGTAAAATCTTATTTTACTTCTTTTGGATTTTCATTGAATCGTTTTTTACCAATTGACCATTGTTTTACATTTGAATGACGACGACTAGAAAGAAAAATGATTATGATTAAAAACTTCATATTTTCTTTTTATTCTTAGATGTCAATAAAAAATGATAGATTATCTTTAATTGATTTTTAATGATTTCTTCTCACCTTATATGAATTGATATATTAGACATTCTATTACTTTTTCTTTCTACTATTTATTACAATCATTGATGAACATAATCAATAACAAATAATAATAAAACAAAGATCAATATTGATCTTTTTTAGAAATTATAATCGTTCTATTTATTTAATGACATAAGTTTTCTTTTTCTACATACTCATCGTTACTATGTGATTGGATCATAGACATTTCAATTTCACACTGAGCAATTTTCTCTCGAATTTCCTAGAAAAGTTTTGATATATAAAATAAAAAAACTTCAATAGAAATAAATCTATACTTGAATTTCTTTTTTCAATTGTTCTTTACGTCGACGAATAACATCCATAGGAATATGAGATTCAACAACGGTTCCGTTTCCTTCGATGTAAAAAAAAAACAATAAAGTAAATTAAGAAATTTTCATACTTCATTTATTCTACATACCGAAACCGTTGAGTGTCATCTTTCGATTTTAGATATTCAGTATAAATCTAAAACAACAAAAATATCGATAATAATTGTTTTTTTTCTTTAGTCTTATCACTAATATACTATTTCATTTCTTTTGAATAGATAGTTTATAACGATTATTGTAAATTCATATTGTTTTATAAAAAGAAAGAAATGTAATAATTTAGATGAATCATCTTCAAATTTTATATAGAAATAAATGATAAAATATTAGATAAGCTTTAAGAAGACAAATGAATAATGTAGTTATGAAACTATATGCGTAGAAACCGTTCGATCAAGGGCAAACATTTCTTTTTTTCAATAGAAAGATTATCTATCATGAATCATTTGTACTAAATAACATACAATAGATAATAAATACGAATCGAATTTCAAGATGAGAAAGAAGTTCGAGAGGAGTTGTTTGACGGCGTGATCATGACGAGAGAAGCGAAACAAATAAACAATCAGTACGGGTAAAACGTAGCGAAGATGAGTGCTTCCTTTCATATTCATGTTGCGTCTCGTGAAGAAGAAAATATTTTATTGGATAATTTTTATTCAAGTAAATCGTCGTTCTTAAACAGATGACGCCAGATATCTACTGTATTTATTAATAAATGAAAATCACGAGATCAATATGAGATAATATTACGTCTGGTTTTTTTTTCTTTATCATATTTTCTCAGATTCTTAATATTTAATAAGTAAATCTAGATAAAAAAAATCAGAATTTCTTTGCATCAACAATAATAACTAACCCTGGAATGAAAAAATTTTCGTATACATATATATTTTATCAGTATAATACTATACTTAGGTTTGTAATGATAAAACCAGATATATATTAGTATGCCTCGATGTTAATCGATCTTTCTCCAAAATAATGTACAGAAAAATCAGTTTACTCGTTGACTTTTATATATTTTATTAATAAAACTAATATAATAAATAATTCGCGAATCAATTATATTATTTAACAATATGTTATAAACAAGATTATTTTTCAAATACAAAACTTGCGGTTTTCTTGATCGACGTCGTGCTGTATCAATTCTTGCAGTTGTTATATTCAGTTTTATACTATAACGTCTACGTATAGCTATTTCTTTGATTTTTTTCAAGTATATAAGTGAACGAAACAAATGGATTTCAAAATACTCCACATTGTTAGATATGGAAGTTCTACTATTTGTTATACAAAATTATTTTGATGATGTTAGTTTAAGTAGATCGGCCATTGAATCATCTAGTTCGTTAATTAATTGTTCTTGTCATTGGTGTTCAAAATAATGATGTGAACATAATATCAAATTTTTGATATTGATATTACAGAAAAGCTGCGTATTTCAGTCAACTATAGTATGAGTAACGAAATGTTCATATACACGAATGAATTCGTATTGGATAAAGATGGCCGACACAGTAAGGTGTGGATGAAATAAAATACCCAGATCCTCAATTTTCTGATAAATGACATGAATATCTAACAATATCTCTAATAACCTAAGAAGCGATGTTTGTCTAATCATATTTATCTATTAGAAATATCTCTGTTGTATTCAGTGAGGTAAATCTTGTTATTTCTAATCAAGATAACATATAATTTTAATCAAAAATATCAGTTATCACTCTTTAAAGCACACGTAAATATTACCATAGGGATTACGTATAGGTGCAGTCTTTTGTTGCAAAAAGAACATTAGATATTTATGACAAAAAAATTCTATATCTGAAGTTTATTGGAGAATTTTATGCCGTCATCATTTTGACAATAACCAAAAGGCAAAACTATGAATAATACTAACAATAAAATTACTATTCTGTATATATATTCTTGATAGATTAGTAAATATTAAACATGAATTTAAATAGTATTCAATCGAAATCATTTGATTGTATCTTTTTATGTATGTATATTGATTTTATGTTCAATAAAAGAATAATGATTTCTTTAAAGTATTATTTATTTCTTTGACTGAAATTATCATATTGACTGACTTTTTCCTCATTGTATATCACATATAATGACACTTCTAAATTACATGAACGATAAGATATATAGGTCCATAATGATTATATCTTACATTTTCATTGTACATCTCGCTAATAAAACTATATATACTCAGCTCATTTCATTCAATTGAGCTGAGTTGAGTTGAGAAGTGTTTTCCATTCATATTAACATACTGATCTGTTCCACACTATGTTAATATTTATAAAAATCATTTATTTATTCAATACATATGAATTATTCTTTTTATTGAGACAGGAAGAAAAATACATAGTACTGAATAATTGCACTTCTTTTTCTCTCTCTCTTCGTTACTTTAAACAGCCTGTTTGGTGACCGTTCTTTTTCTTACCCCACACAGACAAATTCTACCTTGTTTAAACACAATAACTATATATCATGAAGGTCTTTTTTTACAATACATGTCTGTTCGTATGTATTGTTTACCTTACCGATGGATGTTACTATATATTTTTGTTTCAAAAAACTCAGTTTCTTTGTACGCGCGCGCATTTAAGACAATTCTATTCTTGTTTAAAAAATTTCTTTTTTTTCCAAAAAACAAAGTTCACAGCAGTACAAATGATTATTTGTTTTTTACACGTTCGAGGTTATTTCTCAACATTTGAAGCTTTGGGTGATTTGAAGATAATGACTGTTGTGCAATTTGTATACTATGTTCAATACACGTACGGGCTTTTGAGTAATCACCCATGTTGTAATGCACATTACCAATGTTGTTGTAGGACATAGCCAAATGAGGATGATTAGGAGGAAGTGATTGTAGTTTGATTTCAAGGGCTTTTTCATGAGATGAAAGTGCTTTTGGATAATTACCCATGCTGTTATGTACCAAACCAATGTTGTTGTATGAATCAGCAAAATCAGGATGATTGGGAGGAAGTAATTGTAGTTTGATTTCAAGGGCTTTTTCATGAGATGAAAGTGCTTTCGGATAATTACCCATGATTTTATGTACCAAACCAATGTTGTTGTAGGACATAGCCAAACGAGGATGATTAGGAGGAAGTGATTGTCGTTGAATTTCAAGGGCTTTTTCATAAGACGAAAGTGCTTTCGGATAATTATCCATGTTGCCATACACTGAACCAATGTTGTTGTATGAATCAGCAAAATCAGGATGATTGGGAGGAAGTGATTGTAGTTTGATTTCAAGGGCTTTTTCATGAGATGAAAGTGCTTTTGGATAATTACCCATGCTGTCATGTACCAAACCAATGTTGTTGTATGAATCAGCAAAATGAGGATGATTAGGAGGAAGTGATTGTTGTTGAATTTCAAGGGCTTTTTCATAAGACGAAAGTGCTTTTGGATAATTACTCATCTTGATATACATAGTACCAATGTTGTTGTAGGAAGAAGCCAAATAAGGATGATTGGAAGGAAGAGTTTTTTGAGCGATAGCAAGTGATTGGTCACAGAATGTAAGTGCTTCTTGATATTTTCCTTGATCTCGTTTTAAAATACCAAGTTGATGATAAATAGGTGTTCTATCTGCATCAGCGTTTGTTTGATCAAGTAAAACGTGATAAATATCTCCAGCTTTATCGAATTGACCCATTTTAATTAGTACCAAACCCAATCTGTACCATCCTTCACTGTCTGCAAAACTCTCTTGTCGAATGTAATCAGTAAGTCTGTGCAATTCTTGATCGTTGTCAGCAGTCAGTTGCAAGTTAACTTCATATAAACGATTATTTCCACTTATCTGTTTGATATCCTGGATACGGAACACGCTATGCATGGAAAATAAAACTTCCTCTTCTCCTTGGAATTTGCTAATTCCACCAATTGACGCAAATGGTGTTGTTGATTGAAGCAGATCGATTTTCATAACGAAAAGTACTCCAATTAAATCTGGATGGGTCAGGTTGCTCTCAGCAAAAGCATAGGAAATGTCACGATCTTTACTAGTAGATAAGAAATTATTGAATGAAATCAGACTTCCTTTGATTTTGCTCATTGTTTCAAAATCTTCTGTAGAAAAACCTTGACCACGGTAAACGGTAAAGATGTTAGCAGGAGTTGTATCAGGATATTGTTCCCGATGTAGTTGTTCAATCTGTCGATGCAAATCACCAATGAAGAAACCCATACGTGTAATGATATCACCATCCATCAATCGTAATGCACGATTGAGCATGGGATATAGGAACATTTGACAGCTGTACCAATAAATTGGTGTTTTATTGTGGTATTCACCTTCTAATCGTTTAACGTTTTCAATTTCTTTTTTCTTACCTTCAAAAGCATCACGGCAGTATTCGAAATAATCTTGGATGTGGTTTTGGTCGAACTGGATCGTTAGTAAGATTTCTTTAAGTATTTGAGTATACATAAAAGAAGGATCTAATTGATCCAGCTTTTTGTTTGATCTCACGAAACTCATGGGAATAGCATTCTGCTCGCATTGATGAGTAGCTTCCTTGAGAGCTTGATAGATGAGTGTAGTATCTGTGAAAACACCCTTTATTTTGGGCCAATCTTTGGTCCATTGTTCATTATGTTTTTGGTTGTCACAAAAAATAAAAATTGAATCAATTTGAGACATATTGTGTACAAAAGGCACAAAATGTTGTCCAATTAATCCAGATATGATCATACATACTTTTTTTTCGACAACTGTTTCAATGAACTCAAAGCATTGATCAACATCTGTAAATGTATTTGTGTCAATGACAGCCTGCCGTAATTTTGTAATTGTATTTTGACAATCGTCATTTGTTTCGTCAATGTTACTGTCTAACCAAATTAGAAGAACATTTTGCATTCCTTCAAGTTTGATACGTTGACGATCTTCTGCACCTTTTGGAACTGTAGATGCATTTGCTGTTGATTGTCCGTTGCTCATTGTTTGCTGCGTGAATGGTACATAGGGTAGTCAAAAAGTTTTGCAACTTCGCTATATTTATTCACAGAAACAACGCTGCATCTATCTTTCTGCATCATATATTAGAGGTAGTAGTTGTGATATTTTATAGAAAGTTTCAGTCTTCTAACACACTGTTGAGATGTTCTCTGAAGTAAACTATTGGTAAAAAATTGACATGCTTGGATAAAACTTCTGCTAACTTTTTGTAGCTGGCGATTATTTAGTCTATGTTGAATATACCTGAACAACTAAGATTCTGAGAGGCTATCCCAAGGTGAATACGCTTGGTGTGTCTTAGCTTCATCCTTTTCATTTTGAAGGAGATAATGACATTATTTTACATGTTGCTGAAAACAGCATAATGGAAATTGATAGGTTAGGAGCGTGATAATGCTTTTTTATTCGATAATGTTTTTATTTGTGAATTTAAACATTTCTCACTAATATAGAGAGTATTAATTACCACTATAGGAATCACCATATGATAGATAATGACTCGGATGTCATAAAAAGTTGATACATACCTTAGTTTCTGACATCGTTAGCAGTAAAATGTCGGCGGAATGACTATTTTCTCGTGTTTGCGTAAGTTCTGATGATGGTTTCGGTTTTATATTGTGGTGCAGAAATAAGTCTGGTAGCTACTAATGATACTACAAAAAATTGCATTTCCCAATCAAGAACTTCTCTAATTTTTTCAGGACTCAAAAAACTAGTAAAATCCAACGTTATCCAAGCATGTCAATTTTTTACCAATAGTTTACTTCAGAGAACATCTCAACAGTGTGTTAGAAGACTGAAACTTTCTATAAAATATCACAACTACTACCTCTAATATATGATGCAGAAAGATAGATGCAGCGCTGTTTCTGTGAATAAATATAGCGAAGTTGCAAAACTTTTTGACTACCCTATGTATGAATTGGGTGTGGGTGTGTAAAATCACTAGTGAAGTAATGATCAAAACCGATTCATTTTATAGGTGTCTACTTCCTTTCGAAATGGTTTATCTTTATCTATTTATGATGTTGCTATGAAAAACGCACATAGAGAACGAAAAAACGAGTGATGAAATATTGTTATGGTTGACTAACCATCGAAGTAACTTGGAAAAAATAAGTATTGATTTACGTTGGCGAAAATAAATGTGTTGAGTCATGTTTGTTGTTGAAGAATCGGACGTCGACAAAAAGTATTCATATTAACTAGTATATGAGCAATTACAGAAGTTGATCACATGTTTTTTGACAACGAATCAGGAAACATAGAATTTAAGAGACCTTTAAAATAAGTGATATCATTCTCGTTGCTGTATTCTTTCGACTGAAAGCCTGTATGTGACCATTATGAATGAAAAATGTAAACAATCTTAAGATTCTAATTAATTTTAATGAGATTGAAATTTATTTAGTTTGTTTTTTATATAATACAGAAATTTTAAATCTTGATATAATCATTATCAACCTTTAACAATACAAAGTAACAGATATTATATGACTAAATTTTTAACAACAACAACGAAATCAAACATAATTGTATATACAACATCGTAATTAAAATATCAAGATTATTTACATTTTTCATGTATTACTGTATAAAAGTAGAATTTAAAAAACTTGAGTACTGATATTTTAAAATTGTTTGTGGATTGAGTTACATAGTTTGTGATGTTTTATAATTATTCATGTGATGGAAATTGCTTAAAAATCGACGAGTTTATCGCGATAAATCGCCAAAGTTAGCGAATTTTTAAATAAATTCAAATCAACACGATGATTATGAGGATCATTGAAATTTTATGTGAAAGAAACAAAACAAAGAAATTTTTTTAATTATCTTTTATTTTAATCCTTTGACTCCCAGCTTTTTTTGGGAAGATCGTAACTTTTCATGATAAATCTTTCAATATAATCTTTGTTTCTTTAGGAAGACACAGTATTCTTGTGTAAAAAATCTGTTAGTAGTTCATGTTTGTATCTTGAGGGTGCTAGTACGGTTGTGGATGTGAATATTATATTATATTAATCATACACCCACACCCTCCTCACACCCACATCCCAAAGAGTAAGCGCATCCAAAGATAAGAGTTACTTGTATTAAAACGTGTCTCAAATATTTTTTCAGTCGCCTTTGGATGCGATCATGTTTCGTCGCTTTTGGGATGTGATTTTACTCCAAAAATTATTGTTCTAGAAGGGCTTAGCTATATGATCGAAGTCGTCGATTTAACTTCATTTTATTTATCTTAACGTCCTTAGACTTTTTAATAGAGAATGTTCATATAACGTGAAATTAGACAAAAATTTAATTTAATATAAGGCATATAATTCGTATTTCCTTAATGCTTGTATGAATAATAATAAGACAATATTGCAATAGTTTTCAAGCACCCAATGTCCTTTTAGCAAACTGATACATTTCGCTGTTTAAACTTTATGATTAATAACTTTTATCATACTTCTACTAAATAAATTCTATGAATAATTAACTATTTTATTAAATCCTTCAATAAAATAATTTATTATATTACCACTGCAATTGAAAAATTTTCTTAATATTAATCATATTTAGTAGACAATTAAAGAAAAACAGTATTTTCATAAAATCATAAAAATAATTTAAAAAAACAAGTGGAATAGCACATTGGTATATACTAAAGCAACTTATCAAAAAAAAATCTTACAGTTGGGAAACTTAGTATATGTACATTGATGCCCATACAAAAAATAACACATTCGCTCTTGGCGATGCTAAATATTTTAAATAAATTCTTTTATTGAATAATCCTTTATCTTTATAGCCCATCGTAATAATTTTTATTTATCTGTATATTGTCGAGTAATATCCATTTTATCATATGAAGCCTATATACAACAATTGATTGTTTCTTCAAATCGTACGTACATAAAGCTGTTTTTCTATTAATAATATTCATTAAATATCATATTTGCTTTTATTTCAAAGTACAAAGGTTTGTTTTTTGTTCTATCTGAATATAGACTTCAACCTTTTACAAGTACTTTTTATAATATAAATATGTTTTAAAACATGACATTTACCCTTTGAAAAGAAGATTATTCAGTGGTACATAGACAAAATCTTACTATTAATTCCATATATAATTAGTAGGAAATAATTGGTTATTCTTTTCAAATAAGAAGATTTTTTACGTGAATAATTCTTTTCATATTTAATTTTATTCACATCTGGCTGAGATTTTCAACCTGATAATAGTATATGAATAAAAATAAAAATAGGCTTTATCATTTGACTTTGCCCCAGTACATACAGACGAAAGCATACTGACATATAAATATGTTGAAATCAACGGAAAAGAAAACGCCATGAATATACGGAGAAGAAAAAACTGAATGCATGACAAATGATATCCACAGACAATACACAAATAAAAACGCAAAAAAAGAATAAACAATGAGAAACAAGCCATTATTGTTACGCATGCAAAAAAAGAAAAAAAATGCCAAAAATATATGGTAGAATAGTTTTTATAATTATAATATCATTTAATTAAACATCTAATTTACTTTTTTGTTTTTCAAAATATATTTAAATTTGTTTTTTTACTTGTGTTTTTCTTTTTCTTTATTGTAATTCAAAGTTTGATACACCGGATATATCGATACTAGACTTAGATTTACAACAAAAACTAAAATAAGACAAATATTTGCTTTTCAAAGATCAGAAACAAAAATGTAGATAAAAATTTCTAGTTTAATAATCATTTATCCTCAGATTCTTTATTTGAACGTTTTCTCTGTGATTGATGATCGGTCGGTGAATCTGTATGTTGTTGTTGAGTAGATGATGATTGACTCATTTGTCGTAAGAGATTAAGTACAAGATCACGTTTATGTGGATCAGCTTGAATAATATTAAGTAGATGTTGTTCATTTTCATCAAGTGGTGTTCCTGTTGGTAAATTTGTTGTTGGCTGAGATTGAGGATTATTTAATGAATGAACCGATGGTGTTGGACTTGGGTTATTTGCTAAACAAAAAAAAAAGAAAACTTTTAAAAAACAAAGAAATAAAATTAGTTTTACCTAATGAAAGATAACCAAATTGTTGTTCGGTTTGTTGTTGTTGATAATTTGTTGGCATAGTTGTATAATGATCACGATAATTTTCATAAAGTTGATCATCATATTCATTTCCTAATGTTGGTGATGGCATTGGATTATAAGCTGAACTTACTAAAAGAATAAAGAAAAAATAACTTTTATTCTTTTCTAATATATTATTGATGAAAATGTTTACATTGTGACTGATAATCATAGGATGAAAGATCATTTGGTGATAATGAATGTGTTTGATAAAATTGTTGCATTGAATGAGGACTTGAAATTAAAGATTCTTTATCTTTTGATAATTGTCCAAACTGATTCTGTATGGGAAATCCACTAAAATAGATTAAATATTTTTAATTAAAAGAAGAGGTTTTTGATTATTATTTCATTAACTAACCTGTTTGACATAACCATAACATCGCCATGTTGTACGGGTAAAATAGTTGGTACTTGATGATCATGTGGTCGCATGTATAAACAATTTGTGTTGGAATATTTATTATTATTTTTATAATTATTTGTATTTTTCATTTGAGTATTATTTGAATTATTTTGTTCGGTTCTTGTATCTGTTTGCATTGTAGATGAAAATTGAGGAGCATTAGATAATTTTCGTCGTTTTCGCCATATATTATGTAAATCTGTTTCATCGAAATCATCATTATCGAAATCCATAGTATCATTTGATGGACATGAGTTCTTTTTCGCAAAATCATCTTCGTCTGATCCATTATTACTTTCAGTTTCATTAGAATAAAGTTTATTGAATTCTAACATGTCTGTATCCGATGGAGATGATGATAATGATAATGAATCTAAAAATAAAATACAAAGATCGTAATTAATATTTTTTAGATTCGTTTTTCTTTTACCCATTTTTTCTGTTGTTGATCGATCAAATAATTCCGGTTTAATAGTAATTTCTTGTACAAGTGGATTAACATCTGATGTTGCAATAAATTTTTGAATAATTTCACCATGTGCTAAACTTAATGAGCGAATACTAATAATTTGAAGTAAAAGTTTAGGATAAATTTTGTCAGCATGTTCAACACCATAACGCCAATTCATATATTTACGTAATATTGTTGCATATTTTTCTTGTAAACGTTTAACTAAATCAATATCTTTGATATTTAAACGATCTGGTGAAAATAAAATAACTGGTACTAATAATGTTGATGTTACTTCATCAACACGTAAATTACACATTGATATTAAATAACTTCGTGTACGAGTAAATATTTCTTCACCCCATAATTTAATAAGTAATGGATCAAGTGGTAAAATTTGTTCATCCATTAACGCACGTTGATCACGTGATAAATAATTTGTAAATGTATGTGTTTTGGGATCAAATAATGTATTTGAGGAACAGACCATTATATCAATAGCTGAACCTTTAAGTAATGAAACTTTATCATCTTCAGTAAATAAATCAAAATCTTTTAACATTCGTGCAAATAAAACAAGACGTTGAATTGGTACAATAAGAAAATTAGCCGGTCCACTTGCAGGTTTGTCACTAGGTGGAGATTGCACATTTGTATTATCAGATGATGATTTTGATGGATTTTGAAATAAAGCTGATGGATTAGGAAAACTCAATGGATACGTTCTAGAAATATAAAAAAAAGAAATAAACAATTTTTAAGAACTTCCTCTATTATCTCTAATGAGTATAATAATAACAAATTAAAAGTTTATAGAACCGTAATAATGATTAAAAAAGAAAAAGGAGATACTTACGCTCTTGATTGATATAATGCATGTGCAATATCTTCAATAAGTAATTTTTCTTCTTTTGTTAAAAATTTATAAATATCTGGATCTTCATCAATTGCACGATTTTCACGAAAACGTTTTCGTCTTGCACCATATTTTTCTTCACGTTCTTTATCCGATAAAACCCTAATTATACCAATTAGATATTTTCAAAAAAAAACAAAAACATCATTATTTTTTTTTCTCTTACCATTTTGATTTCATACCAATTGTTGTACATTTTTGATAACGACAAAATTGACAAACCTTACGTGTTACAATATTCACTGGACAATTCTCTAAAATATAATTTGAGTTTGTTTACAAGTTTTTAATGAAATTAAATTTCTTTTTTTAGCATATGTCAAAGTTCTTTCGATCTTTGTTTTTATCTTATGCTATTTATAGGATTAATATGCGCGAGAAAAACTAATATTGCTCTAATTTTTTTTTTCTTACATTAACAGGAAATCCAAGGATAAAATACTTCGAGTATAAAAATGATTTATAACATGGAAATGGAACTAATTACAGTCTAGAGGTCACGATGACCTCTTCTTTTTTTGAAAGTACTCAAAATGAAAATGTCTATAGTTTACCTTCACCAGAACATTTATAATTTTGATAACGATGGCATTGAACTGATCGACGAAAAAAAGCTTTACAACTTTCACAACTATTACCACCAAAATGAATTCCTTAAAAGAGCAATAATTGCAGATAATTGATAATTGTTTTTTATTGAATAATATTATTTACCGGTACTTATATCACCACATACACTACATAATTTACTAGGTACACCAATAGCTAAATCATTCACTGTAGTTTGTTGCATTTGAAATCTTGGCTCAAATGATATTGAATTAAATGAACGTCGTTTTCGTTGATTTTCTATATTGTTCGATAATTTATTTCCTACAATTTCTTCATTATCATGCGAACGACGTTTTAATGTTGGATAATAATTACTAATAAAAAAGAAAAAGGGTATTTTTTAAAATTAATTTAATTACAATATATTATCATTGTATTCTATGAAGAATATAAAACAAAATCTAGTGATATATACATTGCTGAAATGATCGCACCTTATTCTAGACAAACCATTAGGTAATGATGATTGACAAGGATGATTAAGAATAGGTACTGGAAATGGCATATACATTATTTATTAAAACGAACTGATATTTAAATAGATAATTGTATAATATAAACGATAATAATTATAATATTTGAGTCTAACGTATTTGAAATAATGAAGTCAATGTTTTAATGTTTTTTTTTTATTGAATCAAAATAATAAATTTATAAATAGATAAGAACGAGAAGATTGAAGAAAATGAAAAGAATGGAATGAAGTGATATGTTTCTAGTCACAGAGAAAAAAAAGAAGAGAAAGAAAAACAAAAAATAGAAATAGAAAAGTACTCAGACAAAGAACGACAAATGAGCAAAGAAAGATAAATTATAATGTGAAAATCTCAAGGTATTTAGTTCTATCATCGTTTATTATTTTTTTTTATGATAACATGAAAGATTTGATATGGTGATATAGAATAATTAATCGTAAAAATATGAATACTATGATATCATCAAATAGTAAATAGAGATGAAATTATATTTGATTCGAATAAATTCTATAATAGATTATAACTTAAGATATTTGACGTATCGAGGTTTAAATAAAATAGATAAGCTATTACTCATTATAGTTCATTCCAAGAATATTTCTATTCGTGATAGACATATTTATCAAGTCGCGTTTCATAAGAATATGCGAACAAAAATAATAGAAACTGCTACATTCATATAAAAACTTATATAATTAGTAGGGCGAAAGAACACATAAAAAAAAGAAAACAAACAGCGAAGGTTATTAGAATGCGTAGGTACGCCATTTGTTTTTGTTCTACTCTGTCATGAAAAAGAGACCATACATATATGAGCGCTTATCAGGTAAGAATATAAGGGAAAGAGAGAGAGAAAAATACCCATTTTTTTAACCATTATGTATATACATTAACTGTCACTTATGACGCTTTTTTTTTCTTCTTTTTATGAATACTAATGTTTATTTTTACCTAAAATACTTCACCTTTGATCATTCGATCAATAGCTAAGACTCTATTGTGCAAAATAGTGGCAATTTGTTTTATCTTCTTAAGAATGTTTAAAATAAAAACTAAACCTAATCGAACTTATATATATATATAAATGCCTTCGAAATTATCTGTCATTAATCTTCATGGCTGTTTTGTCATATATCATTTGTAAATATGTCTCTATGTCTCGAGATAAATAGAAAAAAAACTGAAAAATCACAAGGCATATCTTAAATGAATAATTAGCACAAAATACAGATAACGTAGACATTACATAGATTATATCGCCATAAATATATGCTTTTCGAGTATTTCTTTCAGGCTACATAACATTATGTTCTATAATTATATAGAGAAAAAGTGCATTCTTTTTTATGGTTCTTTAACATTTAATGTTTCATTGAATGGCTTGATATATATAGAATTTTTCAAAGAAGTGTACCAGCCGTAGAAATGCTATTTTTATCAATTATATTATATAATTACAAGAATAAATTTCGATAATTAACAAAAAATAACTTCTAATATATATTATAAAATTTCATTATCTAGATAGTGTTCTATACAAATCATTAATTATGTATTATAGAATTTCAAAACAATCAATATCAACTTCATCACATAACATAGACCAGAAGTAATTTTCATTAAATATAATATTCAAAATAGATTCCTAACAACAAAAAACTGATTTATGTCTAGATTTCTCAGAATATTTTTTTTACGAAAATATATCATGCTCGAAATATGTTACTCATAGAATAAAGAACAAAAAAGTACGACATATTCGTACGTAAGTCTAGGTCATCATGCACTATAATCGCTTTGTTGTAATAAAAATGCACTTGAAATACTAATTATAATTTATTACAGAATTTTTTTTTAATGCATTTTTTTGAAATATTTTTATAATATCAGATAACATACTCTACTAAATTGATTGTATGTATACAAACTTTCTTTATTATATTCCAAATAAACAAAAGTGTAGACTACTTATATTCTTCCTTTTTTTTGTTTCTTTCTGTGACATAAAAAAATGGTCCATAAGGAAAAGCAACGAGAAAATAGTCGTTATGGTATAAAGAAAAAAAGAAAAGAAAAAATCCGTTTTTTTTGTTCTTATATTATGATCACACCATGATGTGAAATATGATTTCTCCCTCTGTCGTTCTTGTTAATTATTAGATAAATAATAATAATAAAAATCTATATACTTACAAAACGAATTCTCTGTTCTGTTAATCAATTGAGATTAATAATTGATATGATATTTTGTTGTTTTAATATCTCTTATTTGGTATATATTATCTGAATAAAAGGAAGAAATGCCGTCGAAAATATTACAGATAAAGCGATTATTGAATAATTAGTACATATAAACAATAAACAAGAAAATAAAAAAGAAAATCGCCTAACCTTGTCGAGTGTAACTATAATATATAATTTTTTTTATATACTGACAGACGAAAACAAACTAATAGAGAACGTTTATTTTACTAAATAATGATTGGCTTCAATGGACAACGAGTAACGTCAAACAATCAAAAAGATAAATATTTTTTATTTTATTTTATTCTATATTTTAATACGAAATGACTATCGATGACTAATATTTATATGAATATATCTATTAGAATTGTTAAAGAAAATCTATGCCAATAAAAACAAATAGTTTGTTGTATGATTATGTAATATAATATCGATAACTAGCGACACATATACCTGACAATATTTTGACTATTTTTGAAAAGAATGTCTTACTATTTATACTATGAATTGATAACAAATAGGTAATGGAATAAAAAATTGAATATTATATTTCAAGAAATTCATATTCGATAGTATACATATTATCTAAACATCATTCAGAATTCTACCTTACCTGTATGTAAAAATAACCATTTAAAAAAAAGTTAACTTACTTATTTTGATCGACAAAGAATTTCTCTATTTTTTTATTATATGAAAAAATATGTCAATTATTTTTTAGCATATTAATAGTAATCGATAGAAACTGGTTGCTGTACTTTAGAAGCTCAAGTGGTACTTGAGTAAATCTATACTTATTATTTTTTACTACCATATTTGATCTTTCTATGTATGGTGAACAAGAAAATTTTGCGATGAAAACTGTTATATATAAATATATTTAATGTCGATTCGTGCATGGCTACATTTATCCATTCGAATAGAATAATATTTCTCTCATTTAAACGATAAAGAACTGCGAATCTACCTAGATGAGGATTTATGGTTGAATGTAAATTTCTATTGATAACTCTATTCCATTTTTATACAATAAGAAATAAATTTATTATTAACTTTTCTTTAGAAAAAACTATAAAGTACCTGAAATCTTAATCTCTTTTATTTGATCACGTACTGAATAAAAAAACTCGGATTAATCTTGTTCAAAATCAAAAAAAATTGTGCACTAAAAACTTTACAAGTATGATTATATTTTTTGATTGGACAAATATTCGCTTTCTCGTAGAGAAGAGTCCTGTCAACATAAACTGTCTGATTAATTGCTTGTCTGTTCGCAAGGTCAAAAAAACATCGAAGACCAATTTTCCGGAAAAGACATTTCTAGAGGTATTTCGATGCGGAAACTTCGAATCTGAGGTCTATGGGTGATCATGATGAGGGCGGATAAAGGCGAAAAAAACGTCGAAAACCGATTTTTCACACTTTTTAATTGTTTTTCCAGTAAATGTAAAGAAAATTCATTTCCACGAGAAAGAGCTAAGCGAGGCCTCGAACGAGCGTTATTTGTTTTATTTCATAGTATATTAAACAAGTTAATTAGATATTTAATATTTCTATTGACAATTTCATTTACAAGTTGAGCAAGAAAATAGACACTCATAAGAAACACGAACTTGACGTCCAACAACTATTGCATACCATCAAGATTGATACTCATATAAAATAAATAACATTTATAGTTATATTTTTCTTTTTAATTCGTGGATCGATTTTCAACAATCGAAAAAAGACCTTCCATTAAAAACACAGACAAATAAATATTTATTTTAGAAGAAAAAAAATGTAAGGATGTTGTTTTTTTTCTCTATTAAATAGAATTATCTAAGAACTACTAATACCTTAACCCATTTTGCACATAAAATAAGTTTCACTAGTAGAATTTAGAAATCATGAAGAATTTTATTTACAAAAAAAACCTAATTTATCGTTTAACTAAAGTTGACAATTTATTTAAAAAAAAAAAAGGAAAAGCGGAAAAGAAAAAAAAACACATATGACAATAGTTTATCGTTCTACTCGATAACAATCAATATAATGAGTAGCTCGTTGTTTAATTAAATCACGTGTATTACGTGCTGTATCACGTAATTGTTCAAAACGTTGAACAGTTGGCATTGTTTCACGACTTGTTTCATATGATTTTAATGCATCTAAAAATAGAAAATTATATAATATGATATGATTTATTTTTAAAATAATCTCTTACTATTTAGTCTCGAACTATATTCCGTAATTTGCTGTTGTAATGCTTTCATATTTGTATCTAATGTTCGTACACGAACAGCAGTTGAACGAGTTTCAGCTGGTAAATCTTGTTTATCTCGTGTATAATTTACAAAATGTGCATTTAACTTTGTTAAATCCTATTAAAATAAAAGAATATTTTATATGAATAACAATATTCTTCATTTATATATACTGTTGTTAAGTCTTCTAAATATTTTGGAAGAAAGTCGTCCATATTTCGCTCAGTTTCAATAGCAATAACTTCAATTGAATTTCGAATACTTGAATTAAGAGTTTGTTCAACTGCTTGTATTTGTAATAAACGTTCACTTGTAGCATTTAGATTCTGTTCAGATTTATCAAGTAAATCTGATGTCTATAAGAATAGATATATATATATATATATATATGAAAATGAACAAAGAAAAATTATAGATTTTACTTGTATAACAGCTGTTTTAAGTTCATCAATACGACGATTTGTTCCACTTGCTAAACGTTTTAATTCAGTTGTTTCATTATCTAGTTTATCAACAAGATTATCAAGTATTTCTATGCCATTTTCTTGTGCATCATAAAGTCTATTTGAAAATATAATATTATAAGAAATTTTCTGTATAATTATTTGCTTCGTTTCGTTATCAAACGGATATCATTCTTATTTCTGACAAATTTTCCAAGAAGTTTTCCTATTAATGAGGTTACATTTTATTTTATTTTTCATACAAAGCATACTTTTGTATTCTCGATCACCGTGGTGTAGAAACGAATCGATAAGGTCTATGTACCACATTTCGTACGAAATAAGGACGTAAATTAAGTGCATTTATCGAGGGCGTTAGGTTATTCTTTACATAAATCAACTTATTTCTTTTTTCGAACTTAACTTATATCACACCAGACTTGGAACCGGTCAAGTTTTCTCGACCCGGACTGGACCGGCCGGTCTGACATGGTCGCCCGGACCGGACCGGCCGGTTACCGGCCGGTCTATATTTGTAACTGGACCGGTAAAAACCGGTAATTTTTACGGCATAATCTGATGGATAAAATTTAATATATATATGTATTATTCCAGATTTAACGTATACAAACTCAACTAATACTGTATAAGTTCAATATACTTATTAATATGCAAAAAAAGAATTTTCAGTCAGATATAACAGAATAGCATACGTTATATTGTGGAGTTAGATATTATGGTATTAATAAGAATGAGTGCTATCATCTGGCGTAAATCACTGTCGAGTATAAATGATAATAACATATGATTAGTAGAACTCCAAGAAAAAGACATCAGCCGTAAAAATTCTCAAACATTTTTAGGCAAAGTATTTCCAAAAACTGAAGTAGTTAAGAAATAATAGTTGCAATTCTCTCATTTATTACAATTTTATTATGATTTCTTATTCGTTAAGTAATAGTTAAAGAAAAAAATGACAATAAAAGAAAAGTCATTTCGGCACTTAAATTAAGCATCTAAACCTATTACTGATTTGTAAATCAATTTCATAAATATTTTTGTAGTAATCTGATAAGGAAGAAAATATGTGTCAAAATGTCGTTAAATACAACGATCGAATACAAAAGGGAGAGTTAAAAAATACTCAGATCAAATAAATATAATGGTTGTCATAAAAACCACATAATAAGAAACACTACACATAAGTAATAAGAAACTACAGACAGACTAGATATCCATAATTCAACAGAGATAAACAATATAAGCAATAAGAAAATGTCAATTATTCAATAAATATAAAGATGTGTGTTGAAACACAAAGTCTTTTTGTTCATCAGTTTAATATAAAGCTATAGCATGAAATTCAAATGTACAGACACTTATTGTCTGGAAAATATCAAGCAAAAACTTCGAAATTCAACTTTTAAAATTGTGTTGAGATGTAAAAATTATGTAGAAATAATATCATATACTGTCTTTCCCACTTCTCACACTTAGATTTCTAACTATCAACATGATATTTTTATCAATTTTAGTGTATATCATGTAAAAAACAATTATGCAGTATCCTCTAAAAATGGAAAAAAACCGGTAAATACCGGTAAAAACCGGCCGGTCTGAAAAGTTGACCCGGGCTGCACCGGTGACCGGCAAACCGGCCGGTCCGGTACCGGTTTGCCGGACCGGTTCCATGTCTGTATCACACGTCATGCTTTGTTTACGAGTGCAGTCATTGGATCAGATATATACTGTATGAACTTGTAGTGCGTCTGAGCCCTGGATCTATGAATTTTATGCACGGAAAGTGACGCACAGCTAGATATCTATTAAGTAATGTGCATACACGTGATTTGTACACGAGATAAAATATTCATATTATATAACTCGATAAAGAATAAAAGTATAAAGATATGATAGAAACAACAAAATAAGTATAACAATTAAACTAAGCACGAAAAATAAACTTTTATTTCTAGTAATAATCATATGTTCGATGGAGATCTTAATCACGTTTTATGATTTTTTTTATCTCGTGCACAACATGCGGAATCTTATTAATTCTCTCTTGATAAATAACAATAATATAAAATAAATTTTCTTACCTAACATAAGGTGATAGAGCATCTTCAATACCTTTTGCTCGATTTAATTTATGTGTTGCATCACGAATTTTTTCTAATTCATTTCCTGTTTGACTACTTATTTGAGCTTGTTCAACTAATGTACGAATATCTCGAATACTTTCTTCTAAATTATCTGATGTTAATGATATTTTCTTTGTTAATATTCGATCAATTAATTCTCTAATATCAGCTGGTTTTCTATCATGTAAAATATCTGTTAAATTTGTTATTTGCTGTTGAATTAAATCAATATTTGAACTTGTTTGATTTAATGTTATATTAAATGTTAAAAATTTTTGTTGTTCAAGTAAAATTTTATTTAAAATTTCCGTTATATCTTTTTCAATTGTATATTGATGTTGATAAATAAGATTTGTTTCATTTTGTTTTATTAAAAGTTCATTTTCAGTGGAATTTATTGTTTGAATTAATTCATTTAATTGTCCATGAATACTTGATGAACATTGTGATGATGAATTTGCACACGTTGAAGAACATCCTTCACCACCACATATTGAACATTGATTATTTTGTATACCACGTGAACCACAAACAATTTCACTAACATTTCCCTAAATTAAAAATGAGAGATGATAATAAATAAATAAAAGAATTGAAATTTTATTTACTTTATTAACATATTTTTCATTAAGATCATCATAAGTTTGTATAAAATTTTTTAATTGTTCTTGTGTTTGTTGAGTTTTTAATCGATGTTCTTCATTATTTGCCATTATACTTTCATTTAATTTTGATACTCTTGTTTGTTGTTGAAAACTTAAATCTTTTAATTGTATTAAGTGATTTTTAATATCAATTAATTCTTGTTCAATTGTTTGTGCACTTATACCAGCTGATTGTAAATCAGCATGTTTAGCACCATTAAATTGTTTCTTATAAAAATCAATTAATTTATATGTATCACTAATAACATTTGTTATATGTGATAAATCTTCTTCAAAACGAAAACGTTTTGTTTGATTAAGAAATTCCGGTTGAAATTCATCAGTTAATAATGATGTAAGACGATTAATTCGATCGATTATTGTTTGATATTTATAACGATATGGATCAAGTTCATTGGAATTATATTTTAATCCAAGAGATATTTGTGCTTGATCAAGTAATGAATCAACTTGTTCAAATAAATAACCATTTGTTATCGATTCAAGTTGTCGAATTTCAACTGAATTAAGACGATTAATAGATAATTGAACTTGATCAGTTACACGATTAATAATTGTATCCCAATTTGTAAAACATGCACCACATGTTGAACAATAAGGAACAACACCGTATTTAGCACGAGCACAACGATCACATAATTGACCTGTAACACCTGGTTTACATGTACATTGACCTGTTTGTGAATCACATTCTGAACTAATTGCACCATCATTTGAACATTGACATGGTTGACATGCATTTGGATCGCCATATGTACCTGGTGGACATTGATCACATCGTAATCCACCACGATTTGGTTTACAACGACATTGTCCTGTAAATTTATCACATACGGATGATTCACTTCCATCTGGATTACATTTACAATCTGAACAATAACCACGACCTAAACCCCAATAACCATCGACACATTGTGAACAACGACGACCAGTTTTTGTATCTTCAACATATTCTTTACATATGCATGCACCTGTTCGACTATTACATATTTGATCTTGTACACCACCAATACCACAATCACATGCAATACATTTATCTGGACCAAGTGCATCACCATAAAAACCTGCTCGACATGTTTCACAATTAGGACCACCTGTATTATATAAACATTTAAGACATAAACCAGTACGACGATCACATGATTCAGGATCATCAACATTAATATTATTATTACATGAACATGGTTGACATTGACCACCTTGTTCTGTTGGTGAACCATAATAAGCTATTGCACATTGTGAACATCGTGGACCAGTATAACCTGGACGACATCGACAGACAACTTGTTGAGTATATGGATCATGTACACATGAATCACCAAATTGTTGTGTTGAACCAGGACCTCCTATTTATTCAGAAAAAAATATTTAAAATTCTTTTTTTTTTATAAGATTTCTTTCTATTACCTGGACACATGCATGGTTTACAGACTTGTGTTGAACCTAATCTAGCATCACCATAATATCCATCGGCACATTTTTCACAATGATCACCACCAGTTGAGTCTCGACAATCAATACATTTACCAGTATCTGGTTCACATAGATCACTATGACCATTACATTCACATCGTTGACATGATGGAAAATTCCAAAAGCCTAGGGAACATGTACTACAATCTCGGCCAGATATATTTGGTCGACAATAACAAGCACCATTAACAACATTACATAAATTATTTAATGCACCCATATTATGACAATTACATTTTGTACAACCATCTGGTGAAAAATGATAAGTACCAGGTACACATAGATGACATTTAGTACCCATTACATAGGGTTTACATGCACATTGACCACCTATTGGGTCACATTGTGTACTGATAGAACCAGTTGGATCACAATCACAAGCTTTTAAAAATTGAAAAGAATGAATTTTTTTCTTCATCATGTTATCAGATAAAAATTTTCAAAACTTACGTAATGTTCGTCCAATAGTTAATGCACTTAAACCACATATAATTTTTTGACATACTTCAGGTAATTCAACTGGTTGAGTAACAGTTAATGCTAATTGTTTACATTGTTGTGTTTCATAATCATTTATTAATAATGGTTGTTTACTAAATTCATCAATTTTTTCAATAACTGGAACAAATACAATCTATAAATAATTAGACAAATTAGTGTAAATATTTTCGTTTTTTTTTTAAATTTAACATACAGAATCGATACTAATAACTGGATCACGTGGATTATCTCCATGACCATATTTAGTTAATTGTAATTGTAATTTATAATGTTCATTTTCATTTAAACATAATGATTGTGTTAATTCAGTAAATGTTTTATCTAAATAAAATCATTTAATATAACTCTAACTTTCATAGATTATGTTAACATACTAGCTGGCAATTTAAATGTTAGATCTTGTTCATAAGTTTGATTACCACATAATGTTATATTCGGTTGAGTTCGATTTTGTGATATAACAACAATTCGTGCACTTTCCCATGTTTTTGGCTAAATAGAATGAACAGGAAGAAAATAGTTTTAATAATTTTATATAAGTAAATATTTACTGCAGGCATATATCGAATAATTAAACTATATAAACCACTATGAGCCATATGATATATATCGAAATCGATAGTACCACCTTCATAAATTCTTACAATACTTGTACCTGTCCATGAACGTTGTTCATTTGGATTATCATATGTAAATATAATTGCTTTCTATAAATAAATATAAATTAAAAATATGATTAAAAATTTTACAAAATTTACTTTTTCTTCTACTCGTGCTAATTCAGCTTCATATGTAAAGAATTGTAAACCAGCACAATAAGTACCTTGTGCTGGTGTATCACATTGACGACCAATCATACCTTCTCGACATGGACATTGACCTGAATTTATATCACATTGAGGAGAATACGAACCACCTGGATGACATGAACATGGTCGACAACCTTCAGGAGAATTTTCATTTAAACCATAATAATTTTCCTATAGAAAAAAAAGGAAATTCTTTTTAAAACAAACTTTAAGAACTTTTATTAAAAAAATACTTGACACTGATCACAACGTTGTCCAATAATATTTGGTTTACATTGACACATACCAGTTGTTGTATCACATTGTTTATCAATAATACCATAAGGATGACAATCACAAGCTAAATAAGAACTTTTATTTTTCATTGTCAATAATTAACAATAAATACCTTGACAGCCTTGTGGATTATTATAATCAAGATTATAAAATCCAGCTTTACATTTATCACATCGTTGTCCTTCGACATATTCTTTACATATACATTGACCAGCATGAAGTTCTAATTGAGGATCATCATATTGAACACAACTACCCTTATTTCTTGTTCCATATGCATCACAATTACATGCTAAATATTATAATAAACTATTTCAATCTATTCTTTTTTGTTGTTGTTGTTTTTACTTACGTTTACAAACATGTGCATCTGTTATTGGTAGAGAATTATCTTTATAAAAAAGATCTTTACAAAATTCACATTTTGAACCAATTGTATTATGTTCACAATCTTCACAAACACCACCTGATGTATAATTTGTTTGTGCAAATCGAACAGCATCAAAACGACATCGTTTAGCATGACCATGGCATTCACATAGACGACAAGGATTTGGTTGTCCAATACGAGCTGGACGCCATGGACGATCATTGTATAAATCAGCACAACGTTCACAATTTAAACCTTCGGTATGATGTGTACAATTACATCGACCATAGACCTAAAATTTATAGATAATTAATCAAATATAAAGAAGAAAATGAATGATGAATAATATACTTTGCCTAATGTTGTAATATTTCCTTTTAATTCATCTTCAGTTGGTATACATCGTTTTGCATGACCATAACATGAACATGAACCACGTACAACCATTTCATATAAAGCATAATAATATTTTGGTGTTGTTTCTTGTCGTGTATCTAAATAATTATCTCCAAGTGTATGTAATTTTGTAAAATTAATACGTAAATTGGTAATTTTTATTAATTCTTGAATACTTGGTGAATAAGGATCACGATTACCAATAGTATTCGGTGAAAGTACACGAAAAACAACCTAAAAATAACAAATATTTCTTATTTTTCGTCTAAAAATTAATTAAAAAAATTTCAACAAACTTCGCCGCCAGTTGATGGTGTATCATCTGAATATCGACTTTCACAATAAGGTAAATCCGGTGATGCTAATGTTGGTATATAAGGAAATTGTGTTCCACATGATGCAGCAAAATAAGCATAGATTCTCCATGTTTTTCCAAAATCTGCACTTTTTTCAATGATCATACCTTTTGGTCGAAATGTACGAAATTTCATAATTAAATGTGTAAAAACAAATTCAGCTTCTAAATTTAATTGTATTGTTACATTTTCTCGATCATTTTCAGCTTGCCACCATGCTTGAGTATGTTTATTAAGATCTCCAGGTGATCGCGCAACAATTTGATCAATTGTATGAGATTTATTTGGAGCTTTTACATCACATACATCACAACTCACATTTTTTAAATTACCAATGAAACAAAAACGTTCGGGACGACGAAGACCACAAGTTGAACTTGCATAAAGATTTGCTGATCGACCAACTAATAAATCACCTGTAGCTGGATAACAACCACCATGATCACAATCAGGTGCTGATGAACCGCCAGTGGCGATAGGACGACGTGTTGATGTAGTAAGTGGTTTACGACGTCGAATAGGACTCACATTCAAACGTGATGATAATGTAGCCGTATCAATTTGCCCGTGAACAGAGACTAAAAAACATTTTTTTTTTGAAAAACAATTTTATAAAATATTATTTTTGTAAATATTTACCAATTAAGTCAAATAGAATTATAGCATTTAATAGGAAATACCATTGCCAATATCGCCTCCATACAGGATCAATATACATTTTTCTCATTGTTTGAATACGTATAAATTCGTTATTACGCGTAAGTATGTGAGCGTAAGCGTCTGTTCTGCTCACATATATTGAATGAATGGTTATCTTACATACACAAATACAAAGAGTGTTCAATCTCGTCCCGGGTCAAAAGCAATTCTTTTTCTTTTCGTCGTTCTTTTCTTCTCTATATTACAACTACTATTACTCTTGATGCGATATTGTATATCAGGTCCGAACAGTCAGTCTGTTCTCGCATCATCGACGACGATGGGCAATGGCGAGAGAATAAGGGCGAAAGACCATATCTTATATAATCATATAATATATATCATAAAGAAAGGCACAAAAAAAATTAACGTTCATTGCACTCATATTTCGATATATAGTTCGTTTAATGGTCAGTAAAGAGTCGAGTGGACATCCTTTTTTTTGTATAAATAAAAACGAAATATGAGATGTTTTTTACTTGCTTGTTAATACTCATATTTTATTATTTAATCGAATTAGACTAAACTAGTTAATTCCTCGAATAATAACATAAATAATTTACACTTGTTGAAATTATTTAAAGTGAAATATCGTATAATATTTTTATGGTGGATACTTAATGAATACTTTCAATGTATCTACTTTTGAGAGGTTTACATATTTTTATTAATTATTTCAATATATATATATATATAACTTGTTAAATCAATATTCGATAGAATCCAAAAGAAATTTTGTTTTCTCCAATAAGATCCAACACTCGAGTTTACTGATGAGTACGCGAAATTCAAGTTATTTCGTAAATGATCTGTATATCGTTAATCCTTCCTTTGACTCTATTTCGACTGAACCTTTTTCGTACTTTGTTTAGCACTATTCTTTATCAATTATGTTATTTTTCTAGTGCACCTACCTACAGATATATTCATCGACACTGTTTGAATTTTTTTATCTAAGTGAAGAAAAATGTCATTATCTACTGGCTCATAAGACATAATATTGATTCATTGGTAAAAAAATTAAAGTACAGTAACAATGTTATACAGTATCAAAAGAATGATTTTGACATTGTGGTGCTTATTTGTATAGTGAAATCAATCTAAAACTGAAATTTACTTCAAATGAGTTTGATAACATTTAACTAAACAGTTCATTTTATCATTCTTTTTTAAAATGCTGCAGGCAGGTTTCCTTTCATATTAATGGTATGATCTTTAATTGCAGATCTACTTGTCATTACTAGTCAAACAAGTGCGCATATATATTTAACTAAATGAAAGAACATTGATGAATTTAAATACATAGCCATACTCAAAAGATCCAATTTTAATTAAGAAAAAACTTCAGAGGAACTGAAGAGTATTCACACAGAAAGATATTACTAAATGTCTTCACCTATAAAGACAATATATTAACTGAAACATTAAAACATATCTGTACAATGTAGAGATATTCATATTTTTACAAATATTTAGTATCAACACATCAAGTCACTTGTTCTTTGCATAAATCTTATAGGCGTTTGTTGTATATGAATATTCATCACATCGTGAATATTTAATTAGCATTTTAGTTGATCTAAATATCCATATTATTATACTAGAGAAAATGAAATGATTATTGTGTCAAATAATTTCATAGTTAAAGTCGTTCTATTGTAAAGATGTAAAGAAAAATTTACGAAGCATTTATAGTATGGGATGTTAATACATTGATAGAAATGTTTTGTTGAATAAAATGAAAAGCTTTTTAATGCAGAAGAACACATTTTATATTATATACTTGTTACTATTCGTTAAAGAAATGTTTAAACAAGACACAAGAACTAAATTAGATGGGACACGAGTTGAGCTTGTATATGAAATGTAATGCGAAGTTTTCGTTTTGATTCTCACAAAAAATAAATCGTATAAAGTAAGAATAATGCATGTATAATAAATTCTAGTCAAATATTATTCTTTCTGTTAGAATAAGTTTCATTCAATAGATTATTTTTACCACGTGATTATATTAAGCCATTAGTTTTTTGCAAATCGGTCTTAACGATTTACTTTTTGCATTATTAGACGTATGATCATTCTTTTGAAAATATTCAGTTTAGTGATATTATTTTCGAAAAACGCTCATTTCTATTCTTAAAATCATTAAATGGTGATGGATGATATTTAAAAAATCACTTTGTTCAACGAATTGGAAATCATTTAATCTTTGTAAGAGGTTTCTTCCTATATAATCAATAATAATAATAATAATAATAATATTGTGTAGCTAGACGTAGAGATTAAATCAATAGACATTATTTCTACATTTATTGTGTTATCATAGTGATAGCATCTGTTTCATAGGATACATCATTACAGATCTTTATACTATTACAATATTTTCCTTGTCAATTTTTGAACATATGCTCGAACTTCCCTTTAACTTGAATTTTATACTGTGATTAAAATATACTCAATTTAAATGACGGATGGTATTGGTTTCTTTTTAGTTGTTTCATAAAACCAAGCTTTCTCTAAAAAATAACATTGGCCATTTTATTTATTTTTATAACTGATCAAAAGAAATCGGACCTCAAATAAAAATAATTACAAAGAAAATGATAGATGTAATGACGCTCAGATTATATAAAATTTATACGATCTGTTTCTCGTTCGTATCAGCCACGCTGGAGAAACGTTATCTTAATGTAATACTTTATTAAAAATAATTTTGATGTCTTTCAAAGAAAAAAACAAATTTTATTTGATATGGTGACAGATGTTTGGTGTCAGTTTTATGTGTTCAATTTAACAAAATATTGAATTAGAATAAAAAAAAAGAATGATTGAAGGTTTCTGTCGTTTTTTTTCCTTTGATATGCTAATATACGTGATGTCATATGTTAGGAAAAAAAGAAGAAGGTTGAACATTTATATTATTTGTACATTGTCGCACGTTGTTACCTTAAGTATTTAATTACCTTGATCTTTATCCGCAACCTTTTGTCTGAACATTTTATTATACACATCCATTTCGATAGTATAGAAATTATATTAAATCGTTATTTTACTTTCATTCTCATATACTAACATACACAGTCAAGATGAGTGTGTTATCGTTTATTTGCCAATCATTCTTTTTTCTTATATTAAATACATCGTTATAGCGCCTGACTTAGAAGTGTATTTTTTTCTCTCTCTATCTCTCTCGCTTTTTGTGTTCCCTTCTGTCGACTATTCCTTATAATCAATCTTATTTTGTCTACAAACGAGGAAGAAGAACAGTAATAATAAAAGAAGAATATACGAGACATCTAGCCACGATTATTTCTATTGTGTGCAATACACGATCAAACATTCTTTTCTTATACGTACAAAAACGATCGTTCTCTATAAACTCTACTGATAAAATGTAAGTTTATATCCTAAAAAAAAATACGAAGCTAAAGGTTTTTTTTATCAATATTTATGCTTTTACTTTAATTCGAATCGCATTAAATTGTGCTTAGACGGAGAAAAAAAAAGAGGATATCAAATAATCACATTCATACGAGTCAGCTGTCGATAACGGACATTTGTTGTGCAGTTGAATTTTTACTGACAGGTGTTCGACGTAGACATAAAAGAAATTTGACTCTTTTTCTTTTTTTCTTCTTATTCAGCATGCGAAAACAACCAATGGATGTTGATGATTCAACAAATCCTCGAAATACTTTAGATCATGGACATAGTACATTCAATCGGTATGCAACAAAAAAAACTTTGGCTAATAGTAGTTTTGAAATAGCATTACTTGTAACAAATGCTGTTCAATTAAAAACACTTCTTGGAAATAAAACAACTCAAGATGCACTTTGGTACGTTGGTCTTTCGCTTGTTTGTGTATCATTATTTATTCAAGTTATAAATGCATGTATTTTGGTTTTAATGGGTACTGATGATATATCAAAAGAACGTCGACAACATCGTTTAATATCATTAAATAATTTTTCACTTATTTTATCTGTACTACTAGCGATTGTAAATGTTGTACTTAATATAATCGTTGCTGTTGATCCACAAATTTTAGCAACAACAATAAATGCAACTAAATTACCTTAAAAATATGAGTGTATATATGATTAAAAAAAAGCGTTTTTCGTTTTATTCACTTTAATTGTTGTTGCCTTTTATTTAAAATATTAAAAATAAAAACAAAAACAAATAATTAATCACAACTACCATCTTTTGGTCCATCTCTCCATCTTTCTAATACTTGTTTACAATTAAATTCAGGTTTTCCTAGTTTTTTATTAACAATATTATGTTGATTACACATCCATGTTGAAAGACCAAGACGATTTGAAAGATCCGGTGGTGATTTAATTATTTCTTCTTGAAAATCATCTCGACATTCAGGACATGGAAATACTTTTGAAAATGAATCAATAAATTGATTCATTGATTGTTTTTCTTCTTGTTTAGGTTTCGTTGGATAATATGCAGCCATTGTATGAAGTAATGACCATGATGCACGACCTACATCATCACGCATTAATGGACATTCAGAATTAATAGATATTTGTTCTTCAATATGTGGTTTTCTTTCAATATTATCAACAACACCGTGTTTTAACCAATCTTTGAAATCAACACAAGCTTTACAAGGTTTCTCAAAATGGTCATCATCGATCATTGAAGGATTCGATAATTTTGAATATTCGCTATTTTCATTAATTGGATTAAATTTATTTTCATCATCGGGTTTTGTTCCACGTGGACGACGTTCATAGCCTCCACTATTCGTAGCATCGGGATCAATAAATTGTTTGTACATGTACAATGAAATCTATAAATAATAAAAAAAACAGATCAAGACAATGTCTTCTAGGATGCTAGGAAATATCATCCACTTGAGTATAAATGATATATACATCTATCTTTGTTATTGATTTTCAGATGAACAGTTATTTCTCATGATTAAATATTGAATATTAATCAACTGAAATCATTATTTTAGCAAGTCAACCTATATTCAGTTATTTATACGGTACAATTGAATAGTTTATTATTTGAATATACGCTTCTATAGTTTATAACAAAGAAATTATAAATAGTTCGCAATATAGACTTTCGTTTTTAAGCTAATAATTAGATATTTTCGATTGTTGACTAGTTTTTCAATGAATTTATTCTTTGGTCTTATACCAGTTATTCTACTCACAATCAGAATAGAGACACTGGAGTTACAGTTCTTCTCAAATGTCAATTATATTGACTGTAAAGATTATTTTAATCCAGTATTTATCTATATACTAATATTAGAAGAAAACATAAGAGTTTTTATCTAAAATAAAGATATATAAAATCCATTGTTGATTGGAAAAATAAGAAACTAAATCAATAGTATGATCCCATTTAGATAGAACTTATTTCTTACTAGACCCAATTGATTTGTCTGAAGCTACAAATGTTTAAAAAACGAAGAATCTTTAAATTATATTCGATCATGTAGAATAATGAAATTTTAATAAAAAAACTGTATTTATTTAAATATTAAAATTCTCAATTTATAATTCAACATAAAATAAATATTTAAACAAAAAAAGAAAAATTTCGGACGGAAGAATAGATGTATCACAAAATAAGAATTTGTTTTTAAAAAGCTTCTTGAATGACAGATGTTGTTTTTGATAAATTAGGTTTATCGCGTCGATGTAATGTTTTCACTGCATTTTGTCTTAGATGTTTTTTACTTTCCAGATTATTTTCACGTATAAATACAAGCTAAAAAAAATATATAAACGAATCAATAGTAAATTAAAGAAATTTTACTTGTTTTTCAGCTAAACCTTCATGTCTTAATTTATAAGCAACAATAAAAAAAGCAACACCAAGAAAATAAATTAAACCGGGTGATGTTAAAAAATTAATAATCGATATCCATAAAACAGATGTTTGATAATCAGCTAAAAAATTCCAAATAACTTCATAAGAACCATTTAAATGACGAAATGGTCCACAATTATCACTTGGTTTTATTTGTGTTGTAAATACGGCAAAACATGTTGCACTTACAATTAATATTATATATGCTAATAAATATATTAAATATTCAAGACGATATGCATTCCAAATAAAAACACGTTTATGAGAATCTGAACGACGCGAACGAATATATAAATATAAACGATGGGATACAAATGAAAATAATATATTTAATAATATCATTATGGATAATAGTGGAGAAAAATAGATTCCAATCCAAATAAGAAATTGACTGTAAAGTAATACAGGTGGACTTATTTGAACATGAAGATTAATACCATCGAAATCACGATTCTTTTTACCGGATATTAAATCAAAGAAAAGACCAAATAATAATGGAAATAATAATGATGCAAATAAATCTACAAAGAATTATATAAAATTTTTATTTTCTAGATCTTTATATATATATATATATTTACCGCATAGTAAAAGAACATAGATATATTGACCAAAAGCTGTTTCATAACATGGTGGTGCATTGACAAAAAAATGGATAATAAACGATACAATTGTACATACATTCGTAAAAACACATCTAAAGGAAAATTTTTGTCAATTAATAAGTTTAAAAAGATGTGTGTTAGTCTAAGATTTTACTCAGTAACAAAATGAATGATTCATTTCAAAAGAAATCATATCTCAAAAAGTCTTAACATTGTCAATAAAGCTGATCAAGATTTTAGAAACCCATTCCCTAGGATATCTACTGATCATATTTATATAATGTATACAAGGGGGTAATAGCTGGCACCCAGCACCTCAGCACCTGCTCAGCATCTTTTTAGCATCTCAGCACCTATTTAGGATCTGTTCAGCACCTCAGCACTTGCTCAACACCCGTTCAGCATCTCAGCACTTGTTCGATGCTTTTCGGTGCTGGGTGCCAGCTCCTACCCCTCTGAATATACCTCAAGAAATCCGCCTAATTTGTTCGAAATTGATTTATCATCAAACTTTTCATTTTAGTCAATAACTTATAGTTTTAATTATTTAACATATTTTTCAATATACAAACCTTAATCCCACAGCATCTAATTTATATGATAGATATTTATATTGTTCAATTTGTGTAAGTAAAGCAATAACATATGGCATTAATCGATTAATAATAGCTAAATAAATAATTGATTGATAACAATCAACATTTGGTTTATCACAAAAAGATAAAATCGCCCAATTAATAGCACCTATTAATAAAGAAAAAAATTACATAAAAAAAATGTATTTTTTGGTCTATCTCTACCTAATACCATTGCTAATAAAATATAAAATAAATTTGTTACAATTAATTTTAATTTATATCCATATGATTTAAAATCACTAAATTGTATTTTTTTATTTCTTTCATCATTTCCAATTAAATCCAGATATAATCTTTTGAATATTGTTCGATGTTTTAAATTTTGTTTCGATGATTGTATTGTATAATCGTTACGTCCAAATGTAGACATAAAACCACTACCAATTTTTGTATTTAATATTGAATGAAAAACTTTTTGTTTATATGCAGATGAAAAACGTATTGTTATAAAAATAAACCAAATAAAAAAATAAATGTATGTTGTTAAAAAATAGATTAATGATAAATTATATTTATTATCAATAATACCATAAGGATAAGAACCTTGGAAAAGTACGGATTCTGATAAATATCCTTTTGTTGTAAATAATGATGAAAATGTAAATGATACATTGGAGAATGTTGTTGATGAAGTTATAATTTTATATGGAACTGTAATTAATGAAACCCATACAATTAGAGTTAATAAATTAATAAGAAAAAATCCATATTGAAGGTGAAATATTGCACAAACACCGGAACCATATTGACGTGCAATTGAAGCAAGTGTTGGAAGAAAAAATTGAAAACGACGTCGATGTTTTATATTTGCTGTTGGATCGAATACAAAATTAGCAAGACTATGAAATTTATCATGATTATCAGATTCATCTCGTCGTACATGACGAAGAAGTAAATGTTTAAATGAAAGTGGCCAATCAAGTTTAACTCGAATATAATGAATTATTTTTGAAGAATCTTGATCAAATTCTTTGGATAAAACTTCTGCTGTTTCACGACAGATTTCTAAGAATATTAAAAAAATACATTTTTCGAAATTTTTAAATCTATTTTATTCATTTTATTGTAATTCTCAAATTAAATTACTTCCTTTTATTTGGCGAAGAAAGAGTGTATGACTCATCGAAATACTTTTCATTTAAATCGACAATTTCCTTGAAATTCTACTTACGATCTTTATCACGTGGCTGATTTTCTAATGAAACTCGTTGTTGATTAACAATATTTTGTAAATTTCCCGCTTGGCGTACTGCTTCTGTTGTTTCAGTTTCCATCTATAATGTGTTATGAAACGAATGAAAACGTAATTCTTTTCTTTTATCTTAACAAAATATATTGACAAACAAAGCTTTATGAATATGTCATTTTCTGTCTATTTCATTGAAAGACTCTTCATAGAAGATAAGGAAGAAAAAGTTAACAAAACGAAACTTGAAAGAAAACAGAATAACAAAAAAAAGTAACAAAAACATACAACAAATTTCGAATAGTTCTCATTCGATAACGCAAACACCACCAACTGCTTCAATTTTAGCTTTCATTTTTTCAGCATCGGCTTTACTTAAATTATCACGTAGGACTTGTGGTATTGATTCAACTAATTTTTTAGCCTAAAGAAATATTATGAAATGTAAAGAGAATATGTTTAAACAATAGAGAAATAATACTAACTTGAACAAGATTAATATTTTCAACAACATCTTTGACTTGTTTAATGACAGGTACTTTTTTTGTATCATCATATTTGATTAATCGGACTTTAAATACTGATTGAGCTACTGGTCGAGCACCTTCATCTTCTTCGTCGTCTTTTTTCTAAAAGAAAGAAAAATAGAAATCGTATACTAAGTGACATATGAGTGAATTGCAACTAGTATTTGTACGCTCGAGTGTTGAATAAAAAATTACGTGTTATGAAAACGTATCAATTTTATCAAAGTAATTTATATATCTTCTGCAAATAAATATTACACTTCTTTTGATTTATTATAGCAAAAGAAAATATATCTCTCAGACAAAGTATATGATAGGAAGTAAAGTTGATTTTTGTCTAGAGTAGAAATCAAAGTTTTTATAACTAGTAAATAGTTGTAAACTATTTTTTACCAACACTAAACTGCGCGTTCTTTATATTAATTTATGAATGAGTAAGGCATTTTTTTCGAACTACGAATGATTCGTACAATAAAACTGCAATTCACTCATATAGAATTAGATGTACCGGTGTAGTCGGTGGTGGTGAACCACTGCTTCCTCCTGATGCTACAATCGGCACATCCTGTATATTGAGTTTTCTCTATAGAAAAAAAAACATAAAAAAAATACATTGAAGATTTTTGTAAATTTATTTGAGAGTTCCTAAATAAATCAATGAATTTACCTTTAATAATTCATTCAAATCCATGACTTCAACCAATGATAATTTACTTATTTCATTAACAATTCGTTGAATATTTTCTGAATAAGTTTTCGTTATTTCAACATCTATGGATGATTTTTCTTTTAATTTCGTCGCTGCATTTAATTGTATTTGAGTTAACGATAGAAAACGTGAGAAAATTACTGATGGTATAGGATGTTGAATTGATCGAAATATTAAACGAGAACACATTTCGTCTCTTGTTAATTAAAAAAATAATAATATTTTAGTTTATAATAAAAGTAGAAACTAACTGGTTTATATTGTATGCAATACTATTGTATTCTAAGGAAAGGAAATAAGAGGACAGAATAAATGTTCCAATGGCCGAACAATAAATGTTATTGATCAATTATTATCCAGTCAAAAAAAATCTACAACTCATATGTTCGACGTTGATGACGGGGCGTGAACGACGTGATAAAATAAGCAGCTAGAAAATCAACAGATACATAACAAAATCAAATTAATACAGAAGTTTTTGTTTTTTAAAAACTATTGACATTAATTATTTTTCTTTTGTATATATAATGCCAACGGCATTTCAACAAATAATTGCCGTCTATTCATCATTCTTGTTAGTAAATAAATTATTTTTTTAATAAAAAACATTTATCTTAAACATATATACGCATTTATTTTTCTAGTTGTCTTTTTGTTGTCCATGGGCCAGTGTCTTGAAAAAGTTCGTTCAGAGAGAGCATTGATGTCATATAATAATAATAATAACAATAATAATAATAATCATCATCATTTATCGATATCAACAAAACATATTAAGAAAAAAGCTAAACAAGACGTAACTGAACAACAATCAAATCATATTCGTCATTCATATCGACAAATGAATACAACAACATCAACAACATTAGAACCACGTCGTGATTTACCCTTACATAAAATTCCCGAACTTCTCGCTAAAATAACTGGAACATTGTCATCCACACTTTCATCATCAGATACAAAACAAACATCTTCTTCATTATTATCTTCTTCTTCCAATTCAACATCAAATATAATTGATCGTCGTTTTCAATTATTTAAAAAATATTCTGATGATGATGAATTAATGTCTGTGGATGGTATTCTTCGTCTTTGTAATGATTTATCACTTGAACCTGATAGTTATGAAGTACTTTTATTTTGTTTTGTATGTCGTGCTAAACAAATGTATTCATTAACAAAAGATGAATTCTTTTTGGGTCTTAAAACACTTGGTATTCATGGTGATAATTTTTCAGAACTTCGTACAAGATTATTTAATTATAATATAGTATCATATGAAAATGAATTTTATAATTGGACATATCATTATGGTTTAGTTGATGGACAACGTTGTTTAACAACACAAAATGCTATTAGTTTATGGCGTTTATTTTATTTAAAAGGAATTGAAAGACCTAAAATACTTGATCAATGGTTAAATTATTTAGAACAAGATATAAATAATGAAATACCTAAAACTATAACATGTGATACATGGACAATATTTCCACAATTTGAAAAATTTATTGAATTAAATGGTTATGGAGCGTATGATGATAATGAAGCTTGGCCATGTTTATTTGATGGATTTGTTGAACATCAATTAGAACAACAACAACAAAAAAATTCATCATCGAATTGATTTAAATTATTTACAGTGATCGATTTTGCAAATTATCTTTCTTTTCTATGTTGTATTCTGGAAATAAAAGTTCAAACAATTTATTAATCTTCCTCTTTTTTTTCTCTCTCATTTTTATAAGATCAGATTAAAAAAAAGGGTCATATCCTTGTTCTAAACTTTACCATCTTTGAGGCTATTAATAAAAACATTTTAGTCAATTAAACAGTGTTTTTCTTTTCATATCTTAACGAGATTCTTCCGTCTTTTTAGAATTCAGTATCATCAAGATAAGATAGCCTTAAGCTGTTTTAATACTATTATTCATTTAACTGAAGATATAATTGATTATTTCAATGTATCTAGTAATCGAAATACCTTTGAGAATAGACTAAATTCGTTTTATTTATTTAAGAGTTAGTCAATATATTTTATAGATAATTTTCTTTTCATCTTTATATAGTTAAAATTTTGTCTTGAATAATAAATTTCTTTATTTTCTTTTACATTATAAAATCGAATGACGTCATATCGGTTGTTATGAATCATAAAAGTCAATGCCAGCTTAAAAAAAAATTAAACAATCGTTCTGTTGGATTTATATAGATGACTTTTTTTTCTTATATTTCTAGACACAAAAGGCATCAGCTCGTAATTGATGATTCATATTTTTATTTCTAGGTATATTTTATTTTTTTCTTATTCTAGATGTAGGTTGTTTTTTTTTATTTTACTACACAATCACTCAGATAAACGTGACAATAGAGAAAGACAAAAGTAAGTTTCTTAGAAGTAGAAAAAGAAATATATATATATCAAATTAATTCTATTGTATTATAGTGAGCAAGCCATCACTTAAACTTAATTTGAAACCATTGGATTTTGATGCAGCAACGAATACTACTAAAGTAAAACAACATTCCGATGTACCAGATATTAATCCCATTCCGTAAGTATATTTATTTTCTAGTGTTTAGAAAAGATTAAATTATAAGATTAACATTTCTATTTATCATATTAATTATTTTCTTTAATTATAGTCGGCAAGTTTCATCAGCAAATAGTCATCGTGATCTTAGCACTGGCAAACTTCATTTAGCAAAAGTTTGTTTATTTTTTTTTGTAAATATAAATGTTTATATTTTAAAATTTTTTTAGGTTTATAAATTTACATCCAATGATTTAATTGATCGTGGTATTATTGGAGAAGGTAATTTTGGAATTGTATGCAAAATGGAACATGAAGAAAGTAACACATTAATGGCTGTGAAAGTAAATAATTTATCAATTGTTTTGTAGATTAATAAAATATATTTTAGCGAATTCGTTCAACTGTTGATGAACGATGTCAAAAACAAATGCTCAATGAATTGGATATTGTTATGCGTGACAATACTTGTCCACATATAGTACAATTCTATGGTGCTCTCTTTAAAGAGGGTGATTGTTGGATTTGTATGGAATTAATGGATACATCACTTGATCGTTTTTATAAATATGTGTATCATAAACTGAATCAATCAATACCTGAAAGTGTTCTTGCCTATATAACTCTTGCAGTAAGAAGATTCTTTTTACTATTTATTTATTTATTTATTTTTATAAATAGACTTTACAAGCTCTTGATTATATTAAATCTCGTTGGCAAATTATTCATCGAGATGTAAAACCATCAAATATTTTAGTTTCTCGAACAACTATTAAACTTTGTGATTTTGGTATTAGTGGACAATTAATTGATTCAATTGCTAAAACACGTGATGCTGGTTGTCGACCATATTTACCAGTAAAATATTCGCTTCTACTAAAATCACAGTTATACACCCACTCTAATTAGATATCTGAAGACCCGCAAACCAAAATAATAGATACCATATTTCTTTTATCTGAGTGAATTTAAAGGATGAAATTGAGTACTATTAACTTATAATGATAAAATAATTATATGAAAGCAAGAGTTAGAAAATTGATCTCGAGTTCAAGAAGTTTGAATAGAGTGTATTTTTAATTAAAAAACTATTATTTTATATTTAGCCTGAACGTATTGATCCATTAAGAGCTACACGTGATGGCTATGATGTTCGATCCGACGTATGGTCACTTGGCATTACAATTGTAAATAAATTTGTTTTTTTTTCGAAAAAAATTTTTATTAATATATATTTCTAGTATGAAATTGCTACTGGTTATTTTCCATTTCGAGAATGGACATCTGTATTTGATCAATTACAACAAATTGTTGAAGGTCCTCCATTACGACTTACTGTTGATCGTCTTTCAGACAACTGTAAAGATTTTGTAAATACATGGTATAGATAATATATTCTTATTTGAAAAATCTTTCATTTATTTTCTTTTTCAAATATTTAGTTTAAATAAAGATGAAAATCAAAGACCAAAATATAAAAAATTATTAGAACATCCATTTGTACAAAAAGCAAAAGAACCACAACAAGCAGAAAATACAGCTGCTTATTTATCGCAAATAATTGATGGACTTTCGGAAAATACCGATACATTTGAACTTTATTATTATTTACCTTCTAATTCACCAGCATCATCGAGTTCTCGATGACTAAACTATCCTTCTTGAATGAAATTCGCTTTTCTTGATTATTTATTTATATTTGACATCAATTCATAACAATCGTAATTTCTATCATTCTTCTCCTTTTTTTTCTTATATGTCTTTGGACAACTAAATT
>CAJNOI010000043.1:104295-142245 GCA_905250115.1 Adineta steineri | reverse complement strand
AATTGAGAAGAGATTATCTCTTTAATTATTTGATATTTATTGTTAAATGAATGAAACGAATGAAAAATACATAAAAGAATAAATGAAATGATTACAAGACGAGAAAATACAACAATAATATATAATAAAAACATCTCTAGAATCAAATTATTTGATTTGAAAAACTAATTACAGAGAAACAACATCAATATAATTTCTCAATACTGATTATAGTATAGAAATAAGAATTAGTTTTCAATTTCGGATGAAATATCATTATTTAATAATGATATCAGTTGCTGGTGTGGGTATGTTCTCAGAAGGATTCATCACTTCTTCTGTTGTTTTCAATTGAATTTGAGGTCCATTTACAATTCTCTTATTAGAAGAATCTGTAATTGGTATGATCCTGTTATTATTATTGTTATTGTTATTGTTAAACCATTTTTGTGGCAGTAAAGAACGTATCATCATAATGAATTCTTTTCGATACATACTTGATGTCATTACATATAAATAGAATGATGACATTGGAAATAGATACTGTATTGGTTCAACAAGAAAATAAGCAAATCGTTCAATAACTAGTCTTTCAGTTGACTTGTTTGTGACACTAACTGCTATAGTACTATAAGTAAGATAAATAAGCCATGGTATTGTTGCACAAATATAAGCTATTGATTGACAAAGAAGTATCCATAAAACTTGCCGATCACGTTTGCGTTGTTGATTGTCTGTTTGATTTCTTATTTCTTGTTGTTGTTGTGTGTTCATTAATTGACGACGTTTTCTTTTCTTCACAAGATTATTATAAATAAGAAAGGCAGAGATAATCATGATTGATACTGGAATGATAAATCCAGTAATAATAATAAATATTGGATGATAATATTGTGTAGCACGATTGTAAATAGCGGCACAAATAGGTCCTTTAATATTATAATAGAAAAGACTGGGGACAGGTAATATTAACCAAGTGACTACCATAATTGCAACAACTCGATATGCAACATGAACTTTACTAAAATTGTGCCAACGCATGTTGGAAGATGATAAAGCAACTCGATCAAGACATGCGAAAGCCAAGGACCAACGCATTATCATATATGCAAATATCTGCAAGTAATTTCGGAATTTACAATAAAAAACTGATGTTACACTCGGATCTGCATAATTGATTGTATAGATACAGCTTATAAGACCAGTACTTAAAGTAGTCCACATGGATACAGATGCGGACAGGAAATCTAGAAAAATCAAATCATTATTTCTTCTATTAATTAATCTACAAGAACGATCAACTTTGGAGATTTGTATAAAACTGTTCATTTTCTGTCTTTATCAGATAATTTCGAAAAGAAAAAACAAATACACTTACATATTGAAATAGACATCGTCCGAAATTGTCGTCGAGAGAAAAGTAAAATATTCAGAGAACAGCTAATAAAGCCAAGAAAAAGTTCTGTATAATAAATGTATGGTGCAGCTTTGTTTTGGATGTTTGTTAACGTTTCGCTTACTGATGACATTGATGCAAAATAAAATCTTTTTCAATAAGATAATAAAATCTACAAAAGATTTCTGAGAATATTCATACTAGAACAAATCTATTCTAATTTTGTTCTTTGCACAACTAACATATCTAGGCGAATATTGTCAAATGATCTAGTAGAATCTTCTAACATCTTTCTTTTTCGAAGAAAGTAAATTATATAGCAAGAATCAAGGTTAATTTTCATTATCATCAGCGTAAATAATATTTGACAAAATTAAATATAGATTATTTCAAATATAAAACTAGATCAGACAATCAAGGAAATATAATTATCATTTATATCCAGTTGAATATATCATAAACTATATTTTTTATGAAACTTCGTTTTTTTACTTTTTACCTTTTGATCTGTCAACAAATGTGTTGATTATATTATGGGTCAATTTATAATCATAGATTTGTTTTATTATTAACCTACAAATTTATTTAATCTTTACAGTTGGATTGATTTTATGACGTCAATATATATTAACGAAAGAAACATAATTGGAAATTCTGTTTATCACGTACTCTTTTACCCATAGATGAGCTGACGGAAAAGAACTGACAAATTTATTTAAATTAAATTATATAGAAGCCCTAAAGAAAGTTATCAACAAAATCCAGGATATGTTTTATATATCAAAATAATGAAATTACTCACTTTTATTTAAAAAATATCGCGGGTGTGGGTGTGGATGTTATACGTTTCTTCTATCCACAGTCACACCCTCTTTTTATTTAACTTAATCGTTGTTTTTAAGTTCTTGCGATTGAAAAAAAGTCAATATGTATTTTATAGAATAGGTTATAGGCATCATGTGACGCGTTTCGATTAGGACAAAATCTAATCATTGTTTATGTTTTGCATTAATATACTACATAATCATTGAAGATGCATCAAAATGCAAAAGAGGCTAATCCAGATTTCTATCAAATATGAAACCAGTTTTCTACATTTTCAACAAGTGATCTTTTATGGGATCTTTATTAAAATCAAACTTATCAAGAGTTTATACGAACATTTCAATCAACTCCAAGAAGGAGAAGAAGAAAAGAAATATAAATGAAGAAAGAGACGTAGAATTTTAACCGATATTTATGTGAAATGAATGCAGATATTCATATCTAGAAAAATTAAAATAATTCTTTTTTATTCTCGAATAATTTTTATTATTTGATACACGATACAAAATGAAAATCTAAGTACATCGGCATAATCCATTTTGCACGTATGTTCTTTTTCAAACTAAAAAATGTTGCTATTGACATATACATTCTGTTCTTCCAATAATTGTCACAATTTAAAAAATAAATCATTGGAAAAAAGAACATACATTGAACAATACAATAAGGATCGATAGGTCCCGGATGTTGAAAATTTGACGACAGCAATATTCTAGCCGAGAAAATTTCCATTTTTTCTCAATGATTTTTGATCGATTCCTGTTGTCAACAAAGCGTCATAGAACGAACTGTTCATTATCATCATCACTGAATATCTTGAATCAATTAGTGCAAGGACAAGCACTCTAATTGAATAATCGTTGATGCCACTGAAATATCCCACGACTAATCTTCTTCATATTCAATTATTCACTTAACACTTTGTCGTGACGAAATAGTGTGATTATGTATAACAACATTTGTATATAAATACATACGCTCGATTTATCTCTTCATCACTTCATATGGCATCGCAAGGTTTAATATTGTTGATAATCGTTTCATTAATAGGACTTGGTAATACAAATCTCACATGTAAGTTAGATAACAGAGATGCTGGATTTTTGTTCACAGCTTCTTCAAATAAAAGCAATTTACTTCATTCAGATCTATTTTGTAGATAGAGTTAGAACGTAAAACCAATTTGACAGTTGAGAAGCTTTTCTCATCAGTGTAGAAAGAATTAGAATTTATATCTGTTGATATTTTCCAATGCACGCAAAAAAAGTATTGGGTGTTGAATTTAATTCTAAACAAAATGGTGTAACTGCTCCAGTAATCAGTGAAAACCAGTGGATTGTTTTTAGCTAAAGAATAACAACAGGACAGGTTGATCCGAAACATTACTCTCTGGTGTTTTCATATATTTTTACTACAGGACTATTTCTCCAACATACTATCTTTCGGAATAAGAGAAATATTTTTGAATGATTGAAACATGAGAGGAAAATGTGCTGAGATTTAATAGGATTTTATCTAGGACACACATAATACATAATGTCACTGAAAAATACTCTAACAAAGTAGTATAACTATTGAGATTTCCTCACATAAGAAACTAACAGGTTTGAAGAAACATACGTGATCTTCGCCACAAAAGAAAACCTATGAATTCAATAGTAAAAATATTATAGAAATATGCTTCTAAAATTCGGAGAAGAGAAATCAGGAGTATTTTGTTATGTCGCGTAATTCTGTTGATCAGATCCGACATCGAGGAAGTCTTTTCATGAGACGTTTCATTTGAACGAAGAAAATATTCTTTATTTTAATGTTGATTCTATTTGTATCTTTAGCATCATGTGATTCTATTTGTAATAATGGTTGTACAGTTAAATATTTACGTACTAACATACGATGTTATTTACAGTCGAAACAAATAACAATTATCACCGCAACAGATCAGACGTCATTTATCACTCATAGTGGTAACAATCCACCATCTGGATTTGATGTTGATCTAATGAAGTATATTGGTGATATATATCAAATAAACTTTTTATATCAATATGGGCAGTTTTCCCAATTTGTTCCTACGGTTCAAAATAATACGAACATAATTTCAATCAGTACTCAAACAGATACTTTAGCACGCGAACAACTCGTTAACTTTGTTCAATTTTATACGAGTGGTACTGGTTTCATCGTTCGATCTACTTATCATCAAACTGTCAATGGATTAAATGATTTGTGTGGTAAAACAGTTGTAGTATTAGCTTCTTCAACTCAAGAAAGTGATGTTCAAGCACAGAATGTCAAATGTAAAGTTGCAATAACAATGCAATCTGTTCCATCCATTTCAGACATGATAAATGCCGTTCAGATGAGCGCAGCTGAGGTAGGTCTTTATGGTGAAGCTGTACTCAAGGCAATTGCTCGTAAATCCAATAATCAGTTAAAAGTAGTTGGACAAATATATGATATTCAACCTCGTGGTATTTTATGTAACAAAAGAAATATGCCGTTATGTTGTGCATTGGTTAATGCTATAAACTATCTGATTCAAAAAGGCACCTATGAGAGATTATTGAACAAATATTTATTGTCTTATGAAGGTTACGGTATTTGCCCATCCAGAATTAATCTGTCTGGGTCGACGTGTTTATCAACATGTGTACCAAGCATTATGAATTGTCAAAAGAAGTTAAATTCAACAATGATATGGTAAACAATCTTCACAACTAGATTTAATTATATCTTTCGATTTCAACATTCAAATAGTTTGCTTGTGTAAATCAGCAAGATTATTGTCAACATTTTGATTGTTTCTTTCTTTTTTTTGTATTTTGCTTTTTGTTAACGTTCGGAATCAGAAGAATCGTATAGTTTCCTATTCAATTTCACTTCATTTATTGTGTATTGTACTAACCAAAACTAAAAGATTTATAAAAAAAACGAAACATACGATGAATATCGAAAGAGTAATTTGAAATAGAAAAGATCGAAGTCAATAGCTACAAACGAAAGAATTTATAAATGAATCAATTTATTTTTTGAATTCAAATGGCTATTGTTGTGGGAAAACGATTGATTACTCTTTAGAACAATATATAATATCTCGTATTAGTAGATGATAATCTTTATCATAATCAATACTATGATTTTGTTCAGTCGACTGATAATACGACGTATTATATTAGGATTAAACAAAAGAAACTTTTATTAATAAGCTCATTGAGAACTATAAAGAAGATGATAGATACTTAGAATGTCTGCAAATAAGTACTTGCGCTATGATCCATGATGCGAAATATCCTTCATTAGTTGTTGTTGTTGTTGATGTCGATACTAGTATCTTAACAACAATAATTGAAAGTTTATATAGACAAAGTAAATCATTAACTGTAATAATGCAAGAATCTTTTAAAAGCGAGTTTATTAATAAAATTGAGATATAGCATCATTTATAAATACCGTAGGCTATTATTTAAAAGTATGTAGTAGTACAATTAATTGACAAACAAACTTCTTTTGTATTGTTAACTCGAACAATGGTTTGTACTTTCGAGAAGATGCTATCTATGACGTAAAGATAGTTCAATTTGAAAATAATCGGCATTTAGTCAGATCAAATACTCTTTAAGTAGAAATACTAAAGTATTTAGACAATAGTTATTTATTAATTGTTGAAAAATACGTTTATTAGCAGTAACAATTCATCCATTTTGTTATGTTTATATTATAAAACTTTTGATGATAAATAAGCTTCGAAAATAAATTTATTTCATTGTTAAATTATTGAAATGTGCTATCATTATTCATGACACCCTATTTATAGTAGAAATGAATTATTTAGAAAGCAGAGAGCTCTATTTTTTTCTCTTTGACTGCATTCATGAAGAAAAACAGATAAAGATCTACCGTTTTGATTTTGATATGTTTATCTTCTTCGAGGTAAAAATCAATTTGAGCGCATTAGGTTCATCTAAGAACGATCATAATGTCTCTACTTCCCGTTCGTTTATTATCACTAACATTGGATATTCATTATGAATAAAACAGAAAAAAATCCACCTCATCGCACTTTTCCATTCTATTAATTTTTAGTTAAAGAAAACAGACACTGGAAAGTACTCATTACTTGACAGCGTCATAGAACTTCATAATGCATCTAATGGACTTATTGTTCATTATTAATACGTCTTTGCTTCGTATATATTACTTTTAGTAATATATATATGTGTGTGTATGTTTACTTTATATTATAGAGGCATCTGATGTTTTTTACGCATTTTTTTTAGATAATCTTATTTCTAAGTAAAATATTTAGTAGACCTGGAAATTAAAGAGAATATTTCATCTTTTCTTGATGAAGTGCACTTAGTATTTCTTAGCTCTTTATTGTAAATTTTAATTAGTAAAGTAAATAATCCGAAGTAGAAAAGTAACAAGGCATATTTTCATAAACAGTTCTTTTCCTAGTTCATTATAAATAAATTTTCTTCTCTTATTCATGTTCAATGAAAACTACGTGACTACTTTTTTCTTCTTTTTTCAATAAAACAAAATAAGTTCTATACAATTTTATATTTATAATAATTGAATTAAAAAATTTGCAACTCAATTAAATTAGTAAGTCATAGTATGATTTATTTACGTTATGTCAATTGACATTTTACTATGAATATTTTTACTTAAATGAGCGCATAGCGTACTGCTTTAAGGACAATTTTCTGATGGACTTCAATATTTTCGAAAACTATTTATTGTTATTATGTTTGACAATATTGTATATTGGAAAAATGATGACTAATAAATATTTCTATATTATTATGTACGTGTTTGAAACAGATATTAGATAAATCTAATTTATTTTCTTTCATATCAAGAACAGTGTAGAATTATATTTCATACTGCGCACTAGGGTATAAGCTTTTTGACTATCTACTTTCTTCTCAAATTCAGATATCTAGTTTTAAATAGATCAGAAAAATATATGACATTTTTTTCGTTATATCAAAATCGCTATCTTTTGTTTTAGTCTGGCTGGTTAATATTCCTCCTTTTTACCACAATATATCCTCCTGCTCCTCTTTTTACTATAAACCTCCTCCTTTTCCATTTTGATTGCAAAGTCACTAAATTTTCGACCTTAAAAGCTTAAAAATTTACAGATTATAAAATTTCAATAAGAAATGCTACTTTACTCAACTAAATTCCATACTAGTTGGTTAGAAATCTATTGATGAAGAAATGACAAAAACCATCGAAAATGTATCCATAATTCAACAAAAACGAGTTCGTGTTGAATATGAACGATTAAAAAAGAAAAACAAATTAGTTTCTGAACAATCGAAAAATGAAGATGATAAAATGTTTTGAAAAAGAATTTTGATTTTCATGAAACAATCATACAAGATTGTTGTAATGATTTATCAGATATTTCAATTTTGATTTATAATTGTTTTCTCGTAGGTGATTGATTTTTCATTATTTTTTTGAAAGATATGAATAAACATTGTGAAATTATTATAAAACCATTAATAGATCTCTTCCGAAGCGAATGTCCGTACTAAAAAAACTCATAGAAGTCAGTTTTTATCATAAAAAATAGCTCCTCCAATTTTACAGCATATCCTCCAAAAAAATTTTAATTGAATCTTCCCTCTTTCTCTTTTTTTTCAGATCAGCGTTAACATGCCAGGTGGAGAATAATATTTCATACTGCGCACAAGGGTATAAGCCTTTTGACTATCTACGCTCTTCTCAAATTCAGATATCTAGTTTTAAATAGATCAGAAAAATATATAACATTTTTTTCGTTATAACAAGATCGCAGCGTTTTGTTTTAGTTTAGTACTTGAAAATATTGTTATCTTGAAGCAACCCGTTGCACAATCTTAAGGTATTGTCACAGAAATATATGAGAGCTGAAGTTGATGACACACCTTTTCATTATCGATGATTAATAAAACTATAGGGAAGCTAGCTACGGTATATATATATATATCCTGGAAAATATTTTTGTCACTGTCATTATGAAGGACAAATGACGTGAAAATTATTTTTTTACAGACATCAACATATATGAAATTATTATTTAAAAAAAAAGTGTGTTTATATACTTTTAGCAGCTTAGACTTACATTCCATTTTTCAAAGTATTAAAATAAATATAGATACAATAAAATACTTTTAGATATATTTTATCTTTAAATTCTACAATGCCACTTACAGCAGACCAAAAACAGATACTTCAATCGACATCACCTATTTTTAAAGAACATGGAAAAGAAATTACATCAATTATATATAAACATTTGTTTGCAGATCATCCTGAATTATTAGATATATTCAATCGAACAAATCAAAAGAATGGTACACAACCATTTGCATTAGCAAATACAATGTATCTTGCTATTGAGAATATCGATGATTTAGAAGTACTTATGCCTCAATTTTTACTTATCTCTCATAAACATCGTGCATCAATGGTTCGACCGGAACATTATCCAATTCTTCGAAAATATGTACTTATGGCAATTGATGAATTCTTAGGTGGTATGGCTGATCCTTCTATTTTAGGTGCATGGTCAGCTGCTTACAATATGATTACTAGTTGTTTTATGGGTATTGAAAAGAAATTATATGCTGAACTTGGTGATAAACATGAACAAGGTTTTATTCCATTTAAAATTATTAAAAAAGAAATTATTGCAAGTGGTCCAGTTGTTGCTTTTACATTTGAACGAAATGATGGTGGAAAATTACGAGATTATCATTCAGGACAATATACTACCATTCGAATTAAAAAAGATGGGCTTTATCACTTACGACATTATAGTCTTACTCAACCATTCGATGGTAAAACATATTCTATTGCTATTAAACAAGATATTGATCATGAACCAAAAGGTATTGTTTCCAATGAACTTATTACTAAATATAAAGAAGGTGATACTGTTTTACTGAGTTTGCCAGCTGGTACTTATGCTTTAGTAAAAGAGGCTAAACATCATTTATTTATTGCTGGTGGAATTGGCATCACTGTTTTATCAGCGATGATAAAAGATTTACATAAACAAGGTAAATCAGATATGGCAACATTGATTCATTGTGTAGCATCTGAAGATCAAGCTGCTTTTGAAAATGAAATGCGTAAAATCTTACCCGAAGATCAATATTATTTACTTCTTCAAAGTAAACATCTCTTACAAGGAACTCTTGAAAAAATTATAGCATCTGAAACACAGGTTTATATATGTGGTTCACCTGTATTTATGAATAAAGTAAAAGAATATTTGGAACGATTGGCTCATCCATTGTCTCAGATACATATTGAAGCATATCTACCGTCACTTAGTTTGATTGAAGATGCTGTCAAGAATCATTCAGCAGTAAAAGCATTATAAAAACTACATTGTATTTTTATTCAAGCCTTACTCCCATAACTATATATGATGATACCCTGAAAAACAAGAATATTTGTTCTGATAGATCCATTGTAATAGTCTGTATTCCTTCTTTATTTTTATGTAAAATGTCTTGGTCTTATATATTTTAATGATTATTAAATAAATATTTTCTTGTAGAAGATGTTATTCAATAATTTATAGTTTCTTTTCATCGGTATCAAATAATATAAAATATTGAAAATACGATGTTTTTTTGTTTCATGTTGAAACGTGTTCTATATTAATTTTAAATTCATAATAGAATTATTCATGTCAAAAAATATTTTTCCACTTGGATTATTTAATCGTATAAATGGTATAGAAAAATAATCTACCTCATTTCCTTTTTTTTCTCTTTCATTAGCATCTAGTGCTAAACGGATGTTCGTGAATCTTTATTATTCAGTAAAAATGAATATTTTACGAGGTATCAAATCAACAAATTTTTATTATTATGAATACATTTCTAAATAATGTATGTCATCGTATTACAACATAATAAATCTATACAACTATTAGTATTAGCTAGTTTCTAATGGCTGAATTTTGTCATTTTCTGTATCTATTTTTTAAACTACCTTCATTTTTATTTGCTTCGATTATTTTCATTATCTTTGCTCTATTTCTTCCTGTTATCATATTCTATAATAGTCGTATCTATTTTTAGTTAACGAAGAAAAATTTTTAATCGAGTATATCTATATGTAGAACATTAGATTTTGTTATAAATAATCGCATATAGAGAGGAAGAGAAAGAAAGTCTTTTTACTTCGTTGCAGTTTTTAAGTATAAACATGTCGTTTTTTATTGAAGTAGATGCTCAAATATCTATTTTCGTCACTTTAGATTAACCTTGAGAGTCTACTCTAATTCATAGTTTAATAAAAAAAAGAAGAAATAAGACAGTTTGACATAATCCATTTTTTTAATCGAAATCTAATCTTATTATATCCTTATAGTATAAGAAAATGACAAAAATAATAAATGAAATTAATTTTTAGAGAAAAATATTAATCAATAGATTTTAAAGATTTATTTTTAGATTCTCTCATGTCTTTAACAGAAGAACAAAAACAAATTATTAAATCAACAGCACCAGTTCTAAAAGAAAATGGTAAAGAAATTACATCGATTTTTTATAAACAATTATTTAAAGCTCATCCCGAATTATTAAATATGTTTAATCAAACAAATCAAAAGATTGGTACTCAACCATTAGCATTAGCTAATACAGTTTATTTTGCTGCTGAAAATATTGATAATTTAGGTGTACTTATGCCTCAAATTCAACATATTGCACATAAACATCGTGCTTTAATGGTTCAACCAGAACATTATCCAATTGTTGGTAAATATTTACTTCATGCTATTAAAGAATTTTTAGCTGAGAAGGCAACATCAGAAATATTAGATGCATGGTCAGATACTTATAATATAATTGCTTCGATATTTATCGATATAGAAAAAAATTTATATGATAAATTTAATCAAGATCCTCGTGACAAAGGATTTAATTCATTTACAATTGTAAAAAAAGAAAAAATTGCCAATGGTCCAATTATTTCTTTTAAACTTGAACGAACAAATGGTGGTAAAATGTATAATTATCATCCAGGACAATATCTAACACTTCATGTAAAAAAAGGGAATTATTATCATAATCGACATTATAGTTTAACACAACCATTTGATGGAAGATCATATTGTATTGCTATTAAACAAGAAAATGATCGACAACCAAAAGGTATTATTTCAAATGAAATTATTAATAATTATAGAATAGGTGATAAAATCTCAGCAAGTTTTCCAGCTGGTACATTTAGTTTAATAAAAGATGCTAAACATCATTTATTTATTGCTAGTGGAGTTGGTATAACTGCTTTTTCATCATTAATTCAAACATTATATAAAAAAGGCAAATCAAATATTGTAACATTAATTCATTGTGTACCATCTCAAGGACATGCTGCTTTTGCTAGTCAAATGCGTTCTATTTTAAATTCGAATCAATATCATTTACTTTTACAAGGTAGATATCTTCTACAAAATCTTATTAACGATATTATAAAACAAGATACACATGTATATATATGTGGTTCAACATCATTTATGAATAAAGTACAAGATTATTTAATTGAATGTAATCATCCAATGTCTCATATTCATACAGAAGCATTTCGACCATCATTGAGTTTAATTAAAAATGCGGTGAAAAATCAATCAAATACAAAAGCATTATAAATAAGTATATAATATATCTTATTTTAAAGACTATTTTTAGAAATATATATATTTGTTTTTGTAGGTGAACTTAGTATTGACGTTGTTTATTTTTTTTTCTGAAAATATATATTTATATTGTATGCTTTTATAGTTTGTAAATCTATAGATGATTAAAAACAAAATTTAAAATAAACATACAATTAATAATCTTTCAAAGAAATTACTTTAAAACTGAATAGTTGAAGCATGAATTTATTTGATCTTTATAAATAGTATAAATTAGAAGAAAAATTATATCTTTTCTTCACTTCCTTTCTGATTTAAATCTTTATTAATAAAGGAACAGTAATATTATACCTAGATATGTAATCATTGAATACGATGTTATTAGAAAAGGAATGATATGTATTACATCATCGAATAACTTTTTATTAACCAAGTCTGCACTTGAATACAACCAAGGAAATTTTTATAACAAATGTCATTGTTGAGAAAAAGCAGTGTGAATATTATTAGCTCTCATGTTTTTCTTGCCGACCTAACAAAATAGTTTTCAATTACAACTTAAGTGTTTCAGCACTGGTAATCAACAGAAACAAACAAAACTTTTTCAAAAGCTCAATATATCATAAATCTAATTTCATTGGAAAACAAGATGAAATGTATCGAAATTAAACGCTGTTATATATATCTTCGTTAGTTATGTCATAAAAAAGATTTTTTTTTGGGTTAATTTATATTACAGTAAAATCTCTATTTGATAGAATATTTTCGATTATCTAAGAATAAAAATTATATTAAAAAGCGCCAGTTTTTCTTCTTTATATGTTCGATCATATTTTCCTTATATTCATATAAACTTTTCATTAAATTTAATTTTTCCTTTAAAATTATAATAAAACAAATTGAATATAATTATGATTGAAACTCAAAAATCTTCAACTGGATTACAACAAGTAACATCAACTGATATTTCAACCCATTGTTCAAAATGTGGTGAAAAAATTTTAAATGTTATGACAGCTGATGAAAATAAAGTTTATCATCCACATTGTTTTAATTGTTCTGATTGTGGCAAAACATTAGCCGGTGGATTTTTCTATAAATCAAAAAATATCAAATCAAATGAATTAACATCAACTACAAGAAATAGTGTTTCGGAATCAATACGTTTTTGTGAAACATGTTATAAAAAAATTGCACCAAAATGGTATGTCATGCATATAGAATATATCTATAATTAAACTAAATAATAAATTTAGTGCACGATGTCATAATATTATTGAAGCATCATCGATTGTATGGGAAGATAAAAAATTTCATGAATCATGTTTTACTTGTTGTGGTGTAGATAAAGATGATATTCAATGTCGAAAGGTTAAATTTTGTTTTTTTCTATTGAATTTTTAATGTGTTTATCTAGCCGATGAAAGATGAATCGGTTTATCCATTAAATGATAAATGGTATTGCAAAAATTGTTTTGATAAATTAGATACTGGTATTAGTGCCGCTTCTAGAGATATACTTACTCAAAAATGTTTTAAATGTTATAAAGAATTTTCTCCTGGATCTTTAGTTAGTGAATGTAAATTAGTTTTAATTTATTTTTTCATTTATTTTAATAATAATCGTATAATTATTTAAGATAAAGGAGATTATTATCATCCAACTTGTTTTGTATGTTCTCAATGCAATACATCAATTGCTAATAAATCATTTTATCATCAAGCTAAATCAGATGATCGACCATCGGAAATGAAATTCCTATGTGAAAATTGTCATATTAAAAATGCACAAGAATGTGCAGAATGTAAAAATAAAATAATTAGTGGTGAAGCAAGTATGTTATTTCATTCTTCTTTATTTCATAGATATATATATACTAAATTTCTATTCTAGTCGGTTTCGAAGGTAAACAATATCATCGATCATGTTTTACTTGTCAAAATTGTAAAAATGAAATTGGTACATCTCATTTCTTCAAAACTAAAGATGACAAATATATTTGTCAGCATTGTTCACTTCAACAACAACAAGATACTCATTCAAAATAAACTATTTACTCTATATACAATGCGAGATTTTCGTTGATTTTTCTTTCATAATAACAAAATATTTAATTTAAAATGATAAAAGAGATCTGAAGTCTATATAAATAATGCCAATGTTTTTTTTCTTCATCTTATCCTATAGATAATAAAGTAATCATTAATTTTACTAGTCAACTATTTTATTGCTTCATCAATCATCATTTGACATTGATAATTTTCAAAATCAAAAAGATAATGAACAATTGTTTTGAATAATCTCGAAAGAAAAATATTATCTATTGTCAACATATAGATTTACAATTTGTAAATAATTTTGACATATATATTGCATTTCTTCTTAGTTATTATAATCATGTTCCCATGACTAAAGAGAAACATAATGTTCATGATGAATGTATGTGTTAATACATCTAGTATAAGGTCATGGCCTATATTCTTAGTAAAAGATCAGAATATAAACGATATCTCCATCCTATTAATATTATTGTTTCTTTAAGCATAATGACATTTCTTTAGTCAATCTGTTCTCTATCATTTAACTCTCAATCATTAACAAACATAAAGATCAGTTTTTTTTGTTGTGTGTCGTCATATTCAAAAAAAAGAAAAAATAATAAATATATTTCTATAAAAACAAAAGACTATACAATTGACAATGAAAAACTGCAAAGAAATGTTTCTATTGAAAATCGACGATAATAGTTTTTTTCTTGAATTAAAACAGAACCGGTATTGTAATACACCATCAAAAGACGAACGTAATGTTTTTTTTTTTAATTCTTATCGTCGTATTAAATCAATTGAAATAAATAATATAATAATAAGATAGAATTTCATTTGAATTCTTGTTGATAATGATACAATATTCAAAGGAAGATTACGATTGGTTCTATAATTATTTTGATAATTTTCAATTAATAGAGATTTTTGTTGACGAACTGTCATATTCTCTAATAAAGTTAATGTAACATTAAGATATTGATCTTCTTGTTGATTTGAATAAGGTAAAAAATAATTTGTTATCGTCTAGAAGAAATAAAAGATTCAATTACATCATTAACAGATATATATATACTTACAGGCAAAAGATCAATAGAAATAAGTTCGATATGACTTGGCAGCTGTTCAATACGTAATCGATATACAATATCAGTACCATCATTAGCTAATTGAGTAGATATATACATATTATCGTTTATTGATAAAAGAAATTATTAAGATTACTTACAAAGTGAATGAATATTTTGCCAATAGAATTGAATACCTGATTCATTTCTTGTTACAATTAGATTAAGTGGTGATAAGGATGACATAGTTTGTTTATCATCTATTTGACATGATGGACGAATAGTTCCAAATATATGTATTGATTGACATGAACTAACATTAAAATGAACTTGAAAAGGTTTTTGAATACGTATTTTTGGTATAACTGGTTTTATATTTAATACATATGTACAATTAAAACGTAAATCATATAATTCAAATGAATTTTCTATTGTAAATGCATCACGTCTATAACAACATGATAATACATCTGAATAACATTGAGTTTCAATCCAATGTAAATCATATTGTTGAATACGATAATCATTGATTTTATTCCATGTTATATTTGTTTTAATTAAACCATTTATAAAATATGGTTCGGATATATGAAAATTTTTTATTGAAAATAATTCGTCGTCATAATTAAACTTTATTGAAATTGGTGCACTCATTTGAATAAGATCACCATCAGGGATAATTAATGAACGAATCTATACATTGAGAGAATAGTTAAGTGGATACTTGACTTTTTGTTCAAAATGAATACTTACTTTAAAAATATACGATGTATGCATAGACAAAAATGGAATAGTTAATTCTAATGGATATAATGCTGAAGAAACATCGACAGTATTTACAAAGGATGCTGAATCATTCTCTCCTTCCCATGAAATCTACATATGAAAAGAATTGTAATTATACAGAAATGAAAAGGAATTTTTTTGTCAAACCTGATAACCATGAACAAGGAAATCTGGTTTCTCCCATTGAAGAGTTACATTTAGTTTTGTATTTGATTCTGTTTGAAAATCCTTTACAATTAAATTTTTAGGTGATGCTATTGTTGTAAATGAATTTTGTGAATTATTTTCTAGAAGACGAGAAAAAGGAATCAATATTTTTTTGTTTTCTTTTTCTTGGTTAAATATTTTTACTTGAATTTGAACTTAAACGAAAAGGTTTTGTTGTTGTTGAAAATGGTGAATAACCATGTCGTGTTACAGCAGCAACACGAAATGTATACCATCGATTATCTCGTTGAATATTTCTTATAATTGCTTTTGTATGTGATACTTCTTCTTTGACAAAACCCCATTTCGAAACTGTATCTTGTTGATTCATATCTGATTTTGGTAATGTCCATTGTGCTTCAATAACATAGAAAATAGGCTCAAGATTTGTCATTCCATTTGAACTCCATTTTAATCGTACGGTTCGTCGACTTTTCCTTTCAATAGCAGTGACATTATTCGGTTGAGGGACTTTTTCTATAAGAAAAGAAAAAAACATACGTATGTTATTTTTTCTCACATTCATCATTTCCTCGCGTGCAATACACAAGGCTAATTATGAACAGCTTTTTCTTCATTCCAATATGTCAATCATTATTTTATGATGGCATCCGGGACACCTGCATGAATCGATCAACTTACCGAAACAATCATTCAATGGTGAACATGATGATGTTGATTGACAATCGTCTAACAAAAATAGAAAAAGAAATACAATGATTATTACTTTTGATGTACATATAAAGATAATCCTCTTGCTCGATCTATCGCTTTCTTCTCTCTCATGAGACATCAAATAGTAATAACAGAAAAAAAGAAAAATGAAGTCTTTAGGCAAAATGAAAATTTCTTTATCTCTATTCAATTGTCATTTACTTTATTTTATGAAATATCTCAAATTTCTTTCATACCTGTCAAACAATTTGATTGTTGTTGATAAAGTTTTTGAATAAAAACACAACTTCGTTGACATTCAACGTTTGTTAACTAAAATAACGAGAAAAAAAAGTATATATACATATATCAGATTGTTAATCTTCATTAATTCTATTTTTTCTGCTCTATTTATTTGTTTCGCCTACTTTTCTTCAGTTTCCCATATCTGCTTTCTGCTATTTCTTTCTACCATAAATATGTATATATATATATATATACATACAGTTGTCGACATCATGCGCGTTCATCACAATGAACATATCATCTTTCTTAGGTTTATTTTTTACCATCGATAATGAGCTCACCAGATACGAGGTCATGCTTTAGATCATCATCATAGATAGAAAAAGAATAAAAATAAAAAGAAGAATAATACTTACTGTAGAACAGATTGCTTGACAACTTTGTTCGTTAGACAAGAGAAGTGGTGGATCTAAGTCACATGGGAGTAGACACTAGAATGCATAAAAAGAAACAAGTACAAACAAATCGAACTCGTTAGCATACTGATGAGTAAAGAAAAAAAAGAAAAATTATCCAATTTCCGACTATAGTGGTTTGTCGGTCAGTAGGACTTTTTTTTTATAATAATTCAATTAGTTAGACATTAGACTCTCTATTTCTCATTAGCTATACAATTTAGACTGGTTATCACATGAGACAATCATACGTTGCAACCTTCCTCTTCTTTTTCTATTCATTCGGTCAATTTACTTACCGAGTTACATGTGATAAGGCGTGGACAACGCTCCCAGATAGATCGCCATGGTAAAGTTAGTGCATGTGTCGTCTAAAATATAATCATAATTATTGAAGACATTCAATTGATACTTGATTTTCTTTTTGTTTTCTTATCGATTTTTTTTTCTTGTCAAAGTGATTATTCATATAATTATAATGTACGTCAATGTATATGTATATATGTATGTAAAAAGGCAGATCGTACAATTGACAAAAGATCAATATTATACTTGACGAAAAGCAAAAAAACTAACTAACTTATTCATTTCATTAAGTTTAAATCAACATCATTAGAATGAATGAAAAGTGAAAGAGAGACAGAACTTCTTGTTTTTTTTGTTATTATTCTCAATTTTCGATTTGTACTTAATATTTATTTAGTGTCTTGTCCATCGTATTGAATGAATATGATAGACGAGACACCTCATCTATAAAAATAACAAAAAAAAGCTAAAGTCTAAACTAAATGAGAAACGGAAGCACCTGTATATATGGATAAATAACACCTTCATTTTTATGTTTTTTCTTATAATAACTGAAACAAAATCAAATTTGATATTCTTCGAACTAATTTTGTTTGTCAAATAGCTTAATCGACAAAGTAAAGTGAATGTACATATCTTGAGGCTTAATTGTGCATTGCTCAAACGAAGATGAAAAGAAAGGTGTTTAATGTTTTATATATACATATATAAATTCAACGACAAAAAGAAATACCCTCATTTGCAATTAGAAAAAAAGAATTTAAAAGAAAATATTTTAGATCAAAGTAGATCAATATTTTTTCATTATGTCAATTCCAGATTTCTTTTTTTTTGTATTTCCTTGAGATTATTTCTAAGCAAAAAGCTTGATTAAATAAACAAAACTACATAGTGTGCATGTTTTCTTAACCTCGAAGGAAAAGTCTATCAATATATATCCTTGTCTCAGCATGTAACATTCACAGGTGATAGCCTCACTAGGTGGGCAAAGACTAATTTTGAGTGTCAATTATAGATAAAGAAGGTTTTCTTTTTTGATCTCACCAGTACTCTTTTCGATTTTTCATTATTGAATGTAGCTGGTACCGAACGTTGTTGATGATGATGATTTCGATATTCATATAAACAGCGTGCTTTACATTGTGCTGATATTAAAGAACTATACCGAATATTAGCGATATCATTTGCTGTTGCAGCAGTTGAATAAATAAATTGAAGAAATAATATAAGGATAATTGAGACAATCATGGTATATAGAGAATGGTTAATCTAGCGAAATATATTTGTGTGTATATATGTGCACTTCGATAAGATCAAACGTTGAAATGAAAAAGAAGAAAATTAGCTACTGCACAATGTATATGTGTCTGTATGGCTTGCGATTTTTCCAATATATGAGACGCGATAGAGGGTGAGTGCATTGCGCCCACCCACTCCATGATTTTTCTCTTTCTCTTTCTCTCTCTTCTCTCATTTCTCTCTCTCTCGTTCTTTCCAGCGTTCATCGTTCTTCGGTCTATTTATTTTTTGAACCCGACACTAGACTAAAAGAGTTGTACATTTAGACAATATAACAAAAAAAGCAAATGAAGAACAAAAAAAAGAAAAACTTATTCCATCGTTGCCGATCATTATATACATATAATTGTCCTATGTCCGGTAAAATGATTGTACTAGTTAATGTCCAATATTGAGATCTTGAATTGATTGAGAATCAAATTCTAATAAAAAGGATCAGAGAAAAAGAATCTCATCTAATTGAAAAAAAACGACCATTTAAATAAGTATGAGATATATATATATAATTTCAAGTTTTATACATTTATTTTCAATATGTTCTCAATATTCTACCTATTAAAAGAAATGGTGCTCCGTTCTATTGATTGAACAGGAAGTGTGGACCGCGCACACTCTTCAGGTAATTGTATATGTATGATGGAATGCATTGCTTTTTCAAGTGGTTGTTGCCGATCGCCATATGGACAGATTTTTTTTTATGACAATGACAACGGACGCGATGGTTGAAGTTAGTTTAAAATTCAAGTAGCCGGAAATATGTGTATACATATATATTTGTGTGTGGGTATAAATCAAGGCAAAAAAAACAATACTGTCTTCACTCTTTTTTCCTCTTTCACTAACTGAATTGATCATTGAAGTAGACGAATAATCAATCCAGTTTTTCCTCTATTATTACTTCTTTTGATACAAGAGTGACATAATCCTTTTGTCGCCTGTTTTAAAGTGGTCTCGTTTTTTTTTTTGTCTAACTCTGAACACCTTTGAAAAAAGAAGAAAATGTCGTTTCCTCTTTGTATTTTATCTTCGTTCGATAATAATAATGATGGTGACGATGATGACAGATCTAGAAAATCGAATTGGAGATGTGAGATGTATGAGAGAAGGAAAGAGAGAGAGAGAGAGGAAAAAAATGTCACGCAAATTAGTTCCTCCTTTTCTATATTGTCCTCTCATATTGTGTGTATGTGTGTGTGTATATATGATCGATTCATAACGGAACGGAAATGGCGTAATAAGACGCCGCATTTCTTTCTCCCCTTGCCCTCTCCCAGTTCAATTGAAAGAGAGAGAGTCATCAAATTAATTTATTCCAACAATCGTGAAGTGGCCTCTCTGCTGTCGTTGTCAATTTGTTCTTTGCCCCTTTCTATTGTGCGTGTACACACACACACATATATATATATTATATATATATCTTTCTATATTACGTCAATCAACATATTATATTCTTAGAATAATCAATGGAAAGTTTTGATTTTCTCTCAGAGAACTCATCAAACTTTACGCTTCATATTATTCTTATCTATCACCAGGAAATTGAGATTCTTATATGTTGACTTCGATTACAAGTACATCTAATAAAGAACACTTCAAGTATTTGTTATAGTATGTTACTATATTGAATAATATTAACAATATCCTTTTGTGATGTAAAATCAAAGAATAAGTGTTTGAATAAAAGGCGTTCGATCATAAAGATATATACATTTTTTTTTCTCTCCTTGAAAATCTTTTCTTTTATTCAAATATACGATTAACAATAGAATGATTGTTCAATAAGATCAATGAATATTTCTTCCTTTTCTTCTTCTTCTTCTTCTTCTTATATTCAATGTCAAAACGGATTTTTGATAAAATCTATCAAACGAAATCTGATCATCATCTAATTACAAATGAAAAAAAACGAGAAATATTTAGTTATATATCTTGTGTATTGACCAGTATTAATTTTTTTAACGTATGTATAAATATGTGTAATATATATCTGAGAATAAGTACAAAAGAAAAAAAAAAAGAACGAAAAAAAGACGATAGAGAACAGTGAGTTATCGTATCACAATAGACATCACAGTGCAAAAAAAATAATAGGTAATAAAGTTGGAGAAAGAAAACAGACTATCAATGTATATATATATATATATATTTATAAATGCATACATATGTATAAATAAATATTCTATTGTCGATACGCGACACAAGCAAAACCTGAATCACATCTGGGTGTTAACATTTGACTTTCAATGGTCCATTCATCTTTATCACTATCATAAACTTCAACTGTATCAAGTAAAGATGTTCCATCATAACCACCGATAACAGCTATTCGTCCACGAATAAATGCCGAACCACAATAACATCGTCGAACAGACATACTTGTTACATTTGTCCATTGATTTGTTTGACTATCATATCGTTCTACACTTGATAAATGAACTGTTCCATCAAATCCACCACAAGCAAATATATATTGATCAATTGTTGCACAACCAGCACCTTACAAAAAAAGAAAAATAATTCAATTATAGATTTATATTGAATTATATAAGTTGAATAGATATTAATTCTACCTGAACGTGGTGTTAACATTGGTGCCATTGGAGACCATCGTCCTAGATTAATATCTAATAACAAAAAAAAAACAAAATAGATACATAATTAAAAATGAGAAAATAATTTTTACCATATTTTTCAACTGTTTGTAACAAACTAAGGCCATCATATCCACCTAAATGAATAAAGAAATTTTCAAAGTATATTTATCATTCAAGAAGATTTTGATGTTTTATTGAATTAAAGAAGATTCAATTTCGAACGAATAATATATAATGAATTTAGACGTATTTTTATCGACAGGAAAAAACAGTCGATCTTCATATAATCTATTCAGACAATCTATTTGTTGATTTTTCTATGTACCCTATAAAATAATTCATGCATTTTGCTATTCAGTAGACGAATCTAATTCATTCTGATTATCAATCTTCTTTTACTAAACAAACTAAATTTCCATGTAAATTTTTTTATCATTATTCTTCCGAATCCTTCACTGTCATATTTAATATTAATAATGAAGAAAAACAAACAACTAAATAATCTATTCTCCTTGAAAAAATTCTTTCATCTATATCATATTCTTAATTAAATAAATCTACACATACCAATACAATAAAGATGATCACCAATAGCCACAAGACCAGCTCCTTCTCTACCTACATGCATATCTTCACCAATTGTCCATACATCAGTTTTTTCATCATAACATTCTGTTGATGCTAATCGAGATGATCCATCAAATCCTCCACATACATATATTAAATCTAGACGAAAAAAAACTATTTTTAACTCGAAAAAACAATAAACAATTTACTTTGATGCACACAGACACCAGGTAATGCTAGATAGATGAAAATAAATCTTCAGCATTTTTTAAAAAATATTTTTTCGTTTACCCCTTCGATAAGTTAATGAAGCAACTGGTTGCCAATTAGCATTTTCTTGAGATAAATCAAGACATTCAACAGAATTCATACGTTGTCGTCCATCATAACCACCAACAACATAAAGTCGTTTACCAATAGCTGCTGCTGCTGCATATCGACGTCTTTTTGTCAATGGCTAGAATACAAAAAAAACATTAAGTTTAAAATTTTTATTAGAAGATTTTCTAACTTGTAAAGCAGTCCATTCATTTGCTCGTGGATTCCATCGTTCAACAATATCTACAGGTCGTTGATGAGCACCAAAACCTCCCGCTACCTATATGAACAAACCAAAATACATCTGACTTTTCAATACTATGAAATATATATCAACATACAATAAGATGTTCATCTTTTCCTATTTAAAGAAAAAAAAAAGAATCTTATTTTTATACTTAAAAAATTCATGTTTTATTTACCACGTCGACTAATAAATCGTGTTCCTGTCATTGTTTTTCGACAATCTGGTCTTAAATGATATCGTTTTGCTTCGTCAAGTAAATCACGACATTTATGTGATGTTCTTATTAGTACCTAGAAAAGAGAATGTCTATGAAACAAAGAAAAGTTCTTTTTTTTTATAAGTTTTTACTTCATTATCACATATATCAGTAATAAAACGAACACCAAGATATGGCAATCGAACATGTTGTAGAAGTGTTAATAAATATTGTTGTCGAAATGTTTGATCATGTTTTATCCAAGACATAACAGAATTATATATTATTTCTTCATTTGGTACCTTTAGAAATAAAATATAAAAAATTTCTTTTGATTACCAAAAAAAACTAACTTCAATTTCATCGGATTGTATAAGATCTTCAACTTCATTGGCTTTTAATGTTAAAAATTCTTCACTATGTACTACAGCACCAAAATGTGACCAAATAAATGATAAGGCTAAAAATTAATATTATTTAATTTTTCAACAAATGTATATTTTTGATTAATTACCAGCTTGTTTTAATTGTAAGCAATTATGTAAATCAGCAAAACAATATATGCCTAAACAATTCGATGGTTCAAGATGACTAGCAAGAAAAAGTGCACATTGTCGTTGAATATCTACAAACAAAGAAAGTTCGTAAGAATATAAGAAAATAAAATAAAAAACATTACCAGTTCCATTTAATTGAAGTAGAGAAGCAGCTGGAAGAATGTCTTGAACATTTTCACTTGTTACTGTTACTGGTTCACCATAAATTGAATTTAAAAGAATTTCCATTACGGATGCACTAAAACCTTTCAATTCAATAACATTCATATGACGTTCGACCATCTAAATATTTTTAAATAAAATATAATAATAAAACTTTTTTTTGGGATTTACTTCTCCGGTAAACATAGCAGCAAAATAATCACTGACAGCTGCTAAGACAAGACGATGAGCAGGAAAAAGAGTTTGATCAACTTTAAGTGTAACATCACATAGATGTTCACCTTTACGAAGTTTATTCATACGTGATATTAATTGATGAGAATGAGCTAAATCATGGGAAGTATTTGGAACTAATGTTTCATCGATAGGATTTGATATTTTTGAATCATATCTTTAGAAAATAAAAAAAAATAAAAAAAAATATTTAAATAGAAGAAAAAATGTTTAACATACTCAAGAAATCGGTCATTTTGATAGATCGAACCGGGAACTTTGTTTTTAGGCGTAGTATTAGTACTGTTAGAAGAAGGACTTGTCATTTTTTACTGTGATTTGTGTGCGCTAGTCATGTAAAAATCAAGGATAATGTCATAGGTAGGTACACTTCGGATTGGATACTGATGAGTAAAACAGCTGAGTGAGAAACAAAGATGTCGCTGAGAGTTGTTGTGCGTATATATATATATATATATGTCTGATATAACACTTTACATTTTAATTTAACAATGACATAGACATACTCTCTCTACTTTGTCAATATACTTATATTATCTTAAGTGTTTGTTTTATATAACCATTGTTTCGTCGCTTCACTTAGAATTTTGTGCATATGATTATATCGATTATTCTAGAAGTATCTTGATTTTAAGTGATAAAGAGTCTTGTGAAATTTCTACATGTGCTCAGATTTTAAGTAAGAACAAAATTACAAATTTCTAATAAAACTATTTTGATTTAATTATTACACTTAATTAATTTACTATTGAATTTCAATGAAAAATATTAGTTTAAAATAGTTCTATAATAAGCGTAAAATTACGGATGAGAAAATATTCTCATCTCACGAGATCTTAATAAATCTATAATTTTATTTCGTCCAAGTTAGTTTCAAGATACAATTTAATTATTTTTCGGTTTACTCGTGCGATTAATTATGAATGCTGAAGATTGTAAATTTAGTTTTATTCTACGCGATAATATGTCTAAATGAAATGCTAATATAGATTCAATAATGAATCATGTACAATAGAAATCTTCTATTTATCATTATTCATTGTAGTGTATGTCTGATCTTTCGAAAAAAAATCTTAACAGATTTCAACTCATTTCTTTTGCTAGACTATAAAAAACTACAAACCTTTTCGTTCTTGTTTGTTTTTCGAAAGTATGCGATACAATATATATGATAATAATTGTAATGAGAAGGTAAATTCATTGAAAGTATCACCCCCTACCAAACTATGTCGCAAGAGTCAAGGTATTCAATGGAAGTATAAAGATAAGTTTATAGATATACCGAAATGCTATCATCAGACTAATATTCAGCTACTAGTAGAAATAACAATATAGGATTTAATATATGTTAAGTGAATTCAATCACTTGGAAGTATTATGATTTATCCTTAAATTCGATTTATACCCTGTCTACTGTTACTCAAAAAAATACTATTCATTGCATAAAATGTACAAAATAAATTTTTTCTTACCCTTAATAAATCTGTATATTTTGAAACCATTCCAACTTTTAAGAATATGTTCGTTAGTAATAAAAATATCATTAATATTATGTTGTAAACTTATCATAATTACAATCGATATAAAATGAATAGAAAATGTGTATAACACAAGGACGTTGTGGGGTATATTTAAGAAAATAGAGAACGAATAAGTCAACATCATCATCACCATCATCATGTAGGTAAAGCCTTGAACGAGAGAAAAAAATACATATACACCATGATGTAGTCATCTATTTAGGTATAAAAACCTTTTATATTAACGAGCTTTTTAAGTATTAAAACAAAATATTTTTCAATAATTACGAAACAAAATAATATCAAAAAGATATAAGCAACAAATTTGATAGAAAAATTGTTTTAATTACTACTAAACAATTCATGACTGAAGGTTTAGAACATGTTTTTATTACCGGATAATGACAACAACAAGCACTCGATGAAGTCATTAAAATAATTAATAGTAAAAATCGATCTTGATAAATTCTACAATATTATTCAAAAAGAAAAAATATCGTTTAACTATTCTTTTCACTAATGCATTCAATCACCGAAAAACATTTTGATGATCTGTTCAATGTCGATGTTAAAAGAGTATTTTTTTATTGTGCAGAGAACTCTATCAATTTTTACCGATCATAGATCAAGCATTATTAATGGATCTGTTTACTCTGTTAGAGTTTCATTTCATCAAAATGTTTCCAGTGCTACAAAAGTAATATAATTTGTGTTCTTTGCTCATGTTCATCTACTGCAATACTTAAATTCAAACACAAATCTTTATAATTGATTAAAAAATGCAAATAAAAACCTAGTTACAATAATATATCTTGCTTTTGTTTATCATTAATTGAACAGTGAACATGGTTATAATAGCTACACCAAATTTATAGCGAACATATTCAGTAGTGATATTAAAAATAGACTTCAGTATTTCTTTTGACACTTTAAACTCTTTAATTTTGTGATTCATTCAATAAACATCTATTCATTATCATGTAAAAGATTATCTGATTTATTTTAAATTCACAATTTTATTCATTCAATTTGATTTTTTTGAGTTCAGAAATGCAATAAACTTTCTGTATGCTGAGATATTGTATTCTTTTTTTTTGTTAGTATCGTATACGAATTATCATTCAAGAAAAAGAAAATAATAAAGATGAACAGTTGCCATGTCTCTTCATTAATTTTTTCTCTTGTGAGGAGGTCGAAAACGGTTAGCACCTTTATGTGTACTGTCATATTTGTCACTTGGGTGAATATGATGTTTGTGAACTCGCAGAAAACCATCTGGTCGTCCCACTAAGATGGATCCACGTCTTCTGTGATCTTTCTTTATTTCATGATGTCGTACTTTACCACCTCGACCACGAGTACGTGGACCAAGAGAAAGTTGATCACTGACTAGTTAAGTAAGAAGTCAAATAAATATTGAAATAGAAATAAACAATGCTACAAACTTGAAAATAAACACATTAGTATGAAAGCAATAGCAAATAAAACAATGATTAATCGCATTGTACAATTGTATAATAAAATAATATTCGATAGTCTTTATATAATACAATTTGTACTGGGAACTTTTCACTTACGTGTCTTATCTATTGCGTTTGATTATTTAATAGAATAAATTCTTTTCATGACACACTAGAGAGTCATAGAATAAGATAAAATATAATACATATTACACTACATCACACTTAAGTGAATGTTATGATAGTATAAATGCCTTTTATTTTATTCATTTTAATTGTATAGTATCATTAAAACAGCGTAATTATTTGTAAGTTAAACTAAAAAGATTTTTAAGCATTGTTACTGATTGATGATAAATTAAACGGTTTCTTATCGAATGAAGTCATTCATAGTGGAAAGAAACTGCGTCATTCTCCTATGTACAACAAATAAACGTCGCATTTTTTTTTTATTTTCTTTCGTAATGTTTGATAATAGTAATGAAACCTATGAAATAATTCTCGTTCGTATATTTACTTATTTAAATCAACATAAATATATTTTCCTTTTATTGAAACAATATAATTAAATAGAAGAATATGAGAAAAACTAGAATGATGATAATATTCAAAGAATAAGTAGTAAATTGAAATTTAGGGTCTTTTTTGTATTTAGTCGAAGTTTTCTTTCTAGAATACAAAAAAAAAGAAATAAATTATATGAAAATATGAATATTTATGTATAATAGCCGCTAAAATCCATTGCCGTTGATCTTGCTTGATTTTTGACTACTAGTGAATCAAGTGGTAGAAGACGACTTCGATATGGTTCTTGTTTTGTTGTATATCCAGCTTTAGAAAAATTACGAAAATGTAATTTCTCTACATGATCTAAACCATGTGCTGTTGGATAAAATTGATTCATTTTCATTCCATTAATCGTATAATCATATCGAATTGTTCGAGCATGTTCTTGACGATTATATCTATTATTTATTTCTCTTTGTGCATGTTCACAGGATAGTTGATGATTGCGAAGAACATAACCATTCTCAAATGTTTTCAAACAAGATGGAAAACCAATACATGGGTAACGCATGTTGTATAGATGAGAATTTTCTTTCTATGATCTTTACTATTTACGTTATAATGTCTTCTGTTTATTTATGTTGCTAGACACTTTTCATTTTTAGAAAAAGAGTATCAAGTTTGTCATACAGAACGTTAATGACACAAGCATTTTTTTGTTTTTTGAAAAAGAATGAGCAAAAGAAAACATAAGTAAATGACAAACACTTACTACCATAAATCATGCAATCAAATTGAAATAGAATGTGCATTCTAGTTCCTTTTAAAAAATAATTTCAAACTATATTATTAATGATATAATGACTGTTAAAAATGCAAATGGTACGCTATATTTTCCAGTGAATCTTCTTTAAATATTAACATATATAATTTCTTTATATTTTATGATTTATTAAACTCTTATTTGTTGAATATATCGCTCAAGTTTTTAATATATAGAATGCAATAAAAAAAAAACTTTCAATCGAAGAAAACTAGTTTTTTTATAATATGTATATATACATATAAAAACAAAGCAAAATTAAATGATTGCAATTATAATAGGAATGAAAAAGAAAAACTAGAAATGATCAACAAGTATAGAAACATTTGAATTTGTTACATGATTTATTCCATTAAGCATCATAGATTTATCTTGTTGATGATTTGTTGAACCATCTAAAATGAAAAAGATTTTATAATTCTAGTTAATTGTCAAGAATAAAATTTTACTTTGATTAGCACCATGAAGCATAAGAGCTAATTGATCTGCATCATCTCCACCACAATGTGGTAAAGTTAATTCAACAGGTTTTAAAAATTGAACACCATGTGGACCACATAAAACAATTGGACTTAATAAACGTTCACCTTGTTTAGCATTAAATGATCGAATATTTGATCCATCTTGAGATACTTGAAAATAGATTTCTTGTTGAACGCCTTCTGGTATAGCACCAGCTGGAACAGATATTGAAACACCTTAGAAAAACATGAGTTTTGTTATATATTATTATTGAATAGATCAAAATAGTATCATACCTGTTAATGGACACGATAATTTTCCGCCATAACAATCCATCACACCACGAGCACTACCAATTATATTAAATCCATCTTGTGTTGAATATATCCTTGAAAAGAAATAGTTTAAATAATCAATTAATTAAAAAAATAATAAGCAAAGCATATGCTCATGCATGTTTTTTCTAGTTTTATAATTAATATATATGAAAAAGATATATAAATAAATTTATACAATACCTTGTTTCATCAAGTTCTTTGATACTTTTATCTTTTACACTCAATGTTGATGATGTTGATGAAGATGAGAGAATATTTTGTGATAATTGTTGTTGTTGTCCAAGAAAAGATCGATCATCATGAGTATAAACACGTGGTTTTTGTATTGCATATTCACCATTTTGATAATGATTTCGATTTGTTGATAATTGATGATTTATATTATGTGCTGTTGTAGAAAATGATTGTGATCTTGCACTTTCTAATGATCCTAATGTACCAGATGATGTATGATTATGTTTTTTACTTGAACACATCTTTTGTTTTAATAATGATTCTGTACGTAATTTTTCATTAGAATTAATTGACGAAAGTTGTTCATTACGACGTACAGTATCCATTGATGTACAACGAATTATACGATTAGATAGATCATTATTATTACTATGAGAATTATGACTATTTGAACATGAAGGTAAAGCTGTATGTCGAGATGATGAAGAACTTACAGGCCTAAATTTTAAATAAATTAAAAAATTATTATCGTGATTTAGTTTAATACCTATTCCACGTAGCATAACCATTCATCGGTAAATTTTTTTCTATATATGTCATGGTTGATTTATCAGTTGAATGTTTTGCCATATTATGTTGAATAGATCCTCCACTATCACTTGAACTAAGTCTTTCATTTGGATTTATTGTTCGAAGTTTTGGTGCAATAAGTGGTCGTCGAGATGGAATTCGATTTGATTTTCCATTCAATGTATTCGATTGTGACCCACTGAAGAGAAAAGATAACATGCATAGTACAATTACATGCAAAAAATTACTTTGTTTCATGTGTATGTGCTTTAATAAAAGGTGCTTGAATAAGCTTAGCTGTGCTTTGTGTATTAGTTAAATGTTCATTTTCAAAATGATTTTTATACTTCTCTTGTTCATTGATATATAAACGTTGTAAACGATAAATATCATCTTGTTCAACATGTGGTATTGACTCAGTACGATAGACTACATGTCCATTCGACAATGAATTGTACGAACGTTGATTTGTTGAACGATTTCTATCCTAAAAAATTTTCATCAATAAAAATAATAATTCAGTTGAAAAGAAAATTAAAGAGATTTACATTATTATATTTATCTGTTCGAAATAAATCATCATTATTAACATTTGATTCAAAATTATTATTATTATTAATATCATTAATTGGTTTTATATAAGATATAGATTTAGGATAAAAATTTGAATTATTTGTATTTGAATTGGAATGTATTATTACTGATCGACGATGATGTTGTTCACCATTTGTTGTTGGAATTTCTGTTACGGAATGACTACGATTTGGTAATGACATGGTAGAATTTGGAATAAATGCACTATCTAAATAATTATATCGAAATTTAAACTTATCTACATAATAATAAACACTTACTGTCATCATCATCATCGTCATCTTCGTCCTCTTCTTCATCTTCAAGATCACGATGTAAATCACTTGAAAATGAATGCTAAAGAAAAATAATCATTTAAAAATCCAGAAAAAGAAATATTTTGAATAATTTTTACAATTTTATCTCTTGGAAATACGACAGGATCAGATGCAACTCTTTGTAAATAATTATTTCCTTTTTTATTATGTAAATTCATTGTTTCCGAATCTGGACTTGATTCATATCGATTCGAATTATCATCTGAATAACTTTGTCTTGTTGAAATAAAATATTCATCGGAATTAGGTAAATCTTTATCAGCTGGTCGATCATCACTCATCCATATTGGTTGTTCTTGTTGCATTTCAATTTGTCCTTTTAAAATTTTATACCAATTCGTTGTTGTATCAAGTTTTATTGTTGATGTAAATAAATAAGAATATAAAAATTCTAAACGTTCCGATGAATCAAATAAACGTCGTGAAGATTTTTGATAAAGTTTGCCATATTCTTGACGAATTTGTTTTATTTGACGACGATCAGATGCTTTAAAATAAATAACTATAGGATAACATTGAGCATAATTTAATTGTTCAACTGCTGTTGGAGTTACATCAAGTAAACAATGACGATTCTAAAATATATACATGTCATTGAAAACATAACAAAACTGTCAGATGTAACTTACTCGTTGAATAACATTTTTGATACTTTGTAATTTAATAACATTAGCACGTGCTTTCGTAGGAGAATGCATTTCAATGCCTAGAAATAAATATTTTGATAAAAAGACGAAATTTAAAATTTTCAACTTACGGGGTAATTCAAATAGTTCAGGATAATCTTTAATCAAACGATCACGTGCAATATCAGCCAGAGGACCAAAAAGAACCACAGGACGTATGATAGTTACTATTGTAAAATAAATAAAGTCAATCTTTTATTATCATCTCATACTCTTACCAGCTTTAAGTACTACACGTTCATATGCAGGAAATTTTGAATTTGTCAATGCTAGAAAAAATCAAAGGAAAATATTTAATAAAATTATTTTAATCATTATTTCGTCAAGGTTAAAGCGTAGATAGTAAGCATTATTAAAACAATATCTTTTTTTTTCAAAATATTTCTTTCTACGAAAAACATTTGTGATTAGCCAAGAGCAAAAAGATGTGTAAGTAGAAAAAGAAATCATATACAATGACTTACGCTTCCAACAAATAGCTTTAGCTATAAATACATATATATTTAATGAGGAGGACTTATCATTTAGAATGAATAAAACAAAGAAAAAAACGTACCGAAAATTGAATCTTCTTTAAGATGATGTATTGAGGAAACAGAACGTGATCGTTTATCACCAAATTTTGATTTTAATTTTCGTTTAAAGGATGGTTGTTTAGTTTTCATTAATTTATCAAGACTTGGAGCAATACTTGCCAACTGCTCAGCTCTAGAAAAACGCCAAAAAAAAAGAATATTTTTCAAACTAAAATTTTGTCTTATTATACCGTGATTTATTTGGAACAGCACCAGTTATTTTATTTTGTGATGAAGGTGCATTTAATTTCGTAGCAACCCAATAACCAACTTGACCATTATAAAGTGTATCGGTAACATGAAAAATATCATTTACACGAATTGATAATTCTTCATCATTTGCTGTATTATAAGTAAAGTGAGCTCTACAAAAAAACAAATAGATTAATTAAAAATCAGACTCTTTATTTTCTCATATTTACCGGATATAAAATGAATCACCACCAACATCAGCTAATAATTGTTCATAATCTATTGTTTAGAGAAAATTAAATATTAACAAAAAATACAAAACAACTAGATACAAACCATGACGTAAATTAGCAACGATCATGTTTACTTGTGCTGTTTTCATATTCATCAAACATAAAACAGCTTCTTCACGTGTTAAACTTGTAAAATCAATATTATTTACCTAGGAATAAAAAAACCAGATAGGATACAAATAATCTTCTTAAACTTACACTAAATATTTTATCAGCAACAAGTAATCCTGCTTTATATGCAACACTTGTTGGTTGTACTTCACAAATAAATAATCCATGTTTATCACCACCTGCTAAACGAATTCCTATACTTGATGTATCTGTATAAAATGATACATATCTTGTTCCAGTACTAAATTAAAAAATTGAGATGTATGAAAGAATTTCTTTTTCGTTTTACATAGGTCGTATAAAATCTTGACGATTTAATGTTGATCGTTCAAATACATGTTGATTATAGTCTGCTTGTAATTCTTTACGTGTAGATGAGGGATGATTTTGAACAAGAATAGGAGCTGAAATTGAGTCAAGATGATTATTTACTCCATTTTCTATTTTACAGAAAAAACCAAGATAAAGAAATAAGAATTATGTGAATCTTACGATGAACTGATGATTTATCATCATTTAATTTATTTGGTATAACAAAAAGAACAAGTCGTTCTTTAGCTTTATCAATTAATTTCTGTGCTTCTTGTAATGTTAAACGATCAACAGGTGTTTCATTTATCTAGGAAAAAAAAAGTTTTTTTTAATTAAATTTCTTCTTTTTTCCATTAAAAATTTCAGTTATTTTTACCTTAATTACTTCATCGCCTTCTTGAAGATTCGCAAACATATCATTATTTGCATGCTGAATTTTTTTAATAAAATATCGACAACCAAGAATCACACCAAATTTTTCTTCTTTACGTGTTTTATTTAATATACATTTGATAGGTGGTTCACTATCCGATACAATAACTGGATGTTTTCGTCGTCGAACAACCTATTGAAAGATTTCGTTTTTCGTATAAATTATTTATAAAACTATAATTACTAAATTAACAAAATCAGTTGATTCTCGAATTAATTTTAATGCCGTATGTTCCATATGACGTATAACAGGATGACCATTCACATTTACAATTTGATCATTGGGTCTGATTGAATAAGAAATATTTATTAAATATTAAAAACAAATAAAGAAAACTTACAAAAGTTTACCATCTGCAGGTCCATGTTTAATAACTTCACAAACAGTTAATGATTGATTATCAATTTGACTTTCATCATAGTATGAAATCAATCTATTTTCATTATTACCACCACTAATAGCTATACCAAAACCATGTAATGGTGACTAAAATAAAAAAAATCATTTTCTCCTTTTTTTTTCTACCTATTGTCCTCTATCATAAATCAATATCTTGAACGAAAGAGAGCCGCCTTCAGGGTGTTAGTGACTCAATTGTCACTTGTCGCTTGATTACGTCAACGTCATATTATAGAAGGCCCACATAATAACACGACGAAAAAAAAATCAATTTTATCACGAACATGTTAAAGAGATTATGATAAGGAATCGATCAGGTTGAAAAAACACAATAATCAACTTACTCTTGTCAATGTAACTTGAATACAATCCGATGTCTCATCATCAGTTAGACTAAATCTATTATTATTGTTGTTATTATTATTATTGTTGTTGTTGTTATTATTGTTGTGGTTATTGTCGATCTACGTATACAAATAGAAATAGAAAAGAGAATGTGTAAAACAAAAGCTTGAACACACAACTAGAGCAGGTAAACAGCACGTACATAGATATATGAATAAAAAGCTCAATGACTAGTCCATTTTGCACGTTTGGGAAGAATACATGATTAAATATCGATTACATTTAAGGGTTAACAAAAAAAGGAATATTGATCTTCTTCATCCTCCTCACATACAATTCAAATATTTTCTTTTCTATCTATTCAAAATAAAAAATCCAATTTTATCATCTCAAATAATATAGATTCAATAAGATTAACAAGTTATATAGAAAGAAACAGAATTTATTTTTTTCTTTCTATTGTCACTTTTTCTATATTTCAAAAAATATAATTTAATACATACCAAAGGCATTTGATAATATTGATGAATAAGAGATACGACGTTTACCACTGATGTTGAAAAAAAGTTATTCTTTCAGTAGTCAAGGTCGTTATAGGTGAAAGTAAGCAAAAGATGAGAAGACCCTAAACAAAGGGATCAAATTCGTCTTATGTTCAATTCACTTCGTGTAGTAGTTGACGATCGGACAATATACATAGAGAGAAAGACAGGGGGAGAAAAGTATACATTCAATGTTGATAATCGGCTGAACAGGAAGAAGAAAAGTTCACCTCTCTGTCTCTCTTTCTCTCTAACCGTCGTGTCCGAGAAGCGAAATAAATGATTCTTCTTTTCCCTATTCATACATTCGTTTGTCGTACAACGGTCATCTTAGTTTCTTTTATATTTCACTCTATATGACCGATAGCACGTGATTTGATAATAATGATGTTGATTTTAATACGACAGTGAATAATATTCACTTACTTTTAACTAAAACTCATCGATAATACTCTCTCGAATTTATGAGACTGATGCAGTCATGCACACTATAATTATTTCAAACATATGAAAAAAAAAACAACACTCAAATCACTTTGTACTATTAAAATAACATCTATGAAAAAATATTCATGTTCTCTTTCGTGTTCTGTCTGATGAGACTTGAAGCAGTAAGAGAAGAGAAACACTAGCAACTACATGAGAGAGAAAAAAAAACTTTACATTGCTGGCATACAAACAACAACATATGCTAGATGAAAGAGAAAGTGAGAAACAGGTGTTCGTATTTTTAGTATTGCTTATTTGACAACCGATGGCCATTGAAATTTTTGAACAAAGAATTCATTGAAAGAGTAATAACTAACCTTGAAACTTCGTAGTTGGAAATTAATAGAAATATTTGTTACATAAAATAGATTTAGTTGATATATGATATGAAGTAGAAACATGATAATTATATATGAATCTTTTTTTCAACCATTGAATTAACTTTGTTAATAAACGGTATTTGAATGGATCATTAGCTTTAGATCAATCAAAAATAATAGTTATACTAATCAATCACATGATCGAATCAAATATAATGATGGTAGGAGTTATTTACGCTTGGCTTACTTAAATTGATAAGATATTGAACAGAAGAAAGAAAGAATATAGTTTGACAAATATAATTTAATGAACTATATAGAGAACTTTTGTGTTCTCATATCATTATCTACGATTGATCATCAAGATATCTTTATTTCATAATTTATTCATTGAAATAAGGGTTTATTAATTTGTGATAAAAGTTTCATAGTTATATACCATATTATGGTTATCAATGTTAATCATACATATTTTTTGATGTTTAATGACAGAATTGTTTTAATGAGTGTTATTGAATTACAAGGAAATAAAAAGTTATTAGTTTAATATTTCTTTTATTCGAAATTTGTTATTACTTCATTACTAACATAGAAAAGTGCTATGACTCAGTTAAAGTATAATTGTTTTAAGTATGAAGTGCATCGTACAAAACTTTATAGATTTTCAAAGGAATGGAATAGGCCATGAATAGAAGAAGAAATCTTGTTGTTCATAAAATCTCTTATTGAATAGAAAGAATCTTTTTTTCTGTATGAAAACATCAGAGATTGATTTCATTTTGAAAAATAACTTTTAAATTGCATATTATTTTTAACTTGTAATTGTAATTAAAGTATTATTCGATAGAAAATATTCATCTTGTATATCAAGGCATAGACTATGAATGTATGATTAAATGTCGTTAATAATCAAGAATAAGAAGAAGTTTCATCATGTTTACTTTTTTTGGCATGTAATTTTCTTCAAACTTCCGAGAAAAAATATATACTTTATTCATTTATACATGTACTTTTGCATGTAAAAATATAAAATACAAATGACTTTGATCACTCTTTATTCTATTGCTTGGAAAAGAAGATTAGGTTTATTAATTATAATAAATATATTAAAAATTACTTTTGAATTTTATTGTTTATGTTAAATCGATACCCATACATTTCTCCTTTTTACTCCTTACTATTCGTCCTAAATGCTTTTTGTCCGGTTTCATTTTGTCTCTTTACAAACCGCCCTAATTATCTCCTATCACATTACATCTCGTCCTCTTACATCTCTTCCCAAAAGTTAGGTATTCACTTTTTATCACGATAATATGAATTGAAATTTAGGTAGATGTGAATAAAGAAGATAGATATATTCATACCCCACACCCACACCCTGGTTTTTGGATAGAACCAATAAGAGACTAACTTGACTGGCAGAACATTTTGAGTTCTGGATATATGCGCAGAAGCCTATTTGTGTCTCAGTAATTATTGAGGAAAACCTCATATAGTTTCCGTCGTAGTGGGCAGAACCTCGAGGGTTCGGAACTTCTAGCTATGGAACATTTGATGGTTCAGACTCATCGGACAGATCACTACAGGTTCAGGTTTTTGATCAGAGAACCTTTCTAGGTTTAGTATTATCGGTCACAATCTTTCAGAGTTCCATATTAGGAGACAGAACTATAAGTTGGTTCTCTACATGCTACAGAACCAAAAATAGTTCTGCAAAACTCCTTTTTCATTTTCAGAGTACAAACTACAATTAATTTAAAAACGCGTGAAGAAAATATTCTTTTATTTATTTATTACTTATATTTCATAATTTCTTTTTTAAAACTTCAATACTCTCTTTCACACTTATGATTTGAGGATGACTTCGAGGTAATGCACGCTGGTATATGTTCAGACCACGTTCAAAATATGATAGTGTATTGAAATACTCTTTTATAGTTCTAAAAACCCAACCGATGTTATTGTATGAAGTAGCCAAATTAGGACGATTTGAAGGAAGAATTTTGTAACAAATTTAAAGGTCTTTTTCGTAACATGGAAGTGCTTTCGATTAGTCTTCCATCGAACCGATGCTATCGTGTGAAGTAGCTAGTGAAGAATGATTTGAATGACGAGGTTTTTGATAGATTTCAATTGCTTTTTCGTAAAATGAAACTGCTTTTGAGTACTCTCCCATATTTTTGTACAGTAAACCAATGTTGTTGTACGAAGAAGCCAAATGAAGATGATTTGAAGGAAGAGTTTCTTGATCAATTTCAAGTGCTTTTTCATAAGATGAAAGTGCTTTTGAATACTCTCCCATATTATTATGTATCCTACCGATGTTCCTGTATGAAGAAGCCAGATCAGGATGATTTAAATCAAGAGTTTCTTGGTCAATTTCAAGTGCTTTTTCATGGAATAAAAGTGCCTTCGAGTACTCTCCCATTTTGTTATGTACCTTACCGATGTTGTAGTATGAAGTAGCCAAATCACGATGATTTGCAGGAAGCGTTTCTTGATATATTTTAAGTGCTTTTTCGTGAGATGAAAGTGCTTTCAAGTACTCTCCCATGTTGTCATACACCAAGCCGATGTTGTCATATGAATTAGCCAAACTAGGATGATTTGCAGGAAGAGTTTCTTCGTATATTTCAAGCGCTTTTTTGTGAGAAGAGAGTGCTTTCGAGTATTCTCCCATTTTGTT
>CAJNOI010000043.1:93972-104285 GCA_905250115.1 Adineta steineri | reverse complement strand
CTACCGATGCTGTTGTGTGACGCAGCCAAATTAGGATGATTTGAAGGGAGTGTTTCTTCGTAGATTTTAAGTGATTTTTCGAAAAATGAAAGTGCTTTTGCGTACTCTCCCATCTTGTTACATACCAAACCGATATTATGGTATGAACTAGCCAAATCGGGATGATTTGAACGGACTGTTTTTTGATAGATTTCAAGGTCCTTTTCGTAAAATGAAAGTGCTTTGGAGTATTCTCCCATGTTATCGTACACCAAACCGATTTTGTTGTATGAAGTAGCTAGGTCGGGATGATTCGAAGGAAGAGTTTTTTGCCCAATTTCAATTGCTTTTTCGAGCGATAAAAGTGCTTTCGAGTATTCTCCCATCTTGTTATACACACTACCGATATTATGGTATGAAGTAGCTAGGTCGGGATGATTTGAAGGAGAGTTTTGATCAATTTCAAGTGCTTTCTCGTAATATGAAAGTGCTTTCGAGTATTCTCCCATCTTGTTATACGCCATACCGATACTATGGTATGAAGTAGCTAGGTCGGGATGATTTGAAGGGAGAGTTTTTTCTCGAATTTCAAGTACTTTCTCGTGAAATGAAAGTGCTTTGGAGTACTCTCCCATGTTGTTATATGCCCGACCGATATTCTGGTATGAAGTAGCTAAGTCGGAATGATTTGAAGGAAGACTTTTTTCTTGAATTTCGAGTTTTTGTTCATAATACCAGGTTGCCTTGTCATAATCACCCTGGTCATTTTTGACATATCCCAACTCATTGTAATAAATCGCTTTTTCATTCTCATCAGATGTCTGTTCGAGTAATACGTTATAAAGTTCTTCAGCTTTATTAAATTGACCAATTTTAACCAATAAACTACCCAGTCTCTGCCATCCAGTACCATGAGCTTCCTTTCGTATCCGATCAGTAAGTAATCGTAATTGCTGATCATCATCCGACGTTAGTTGTAATTCAACTTGATAAAGTCGATTGTTATTGTCTATTTGTTTAATTGCACTCACTCGAAAGACGGTGTGCATTGAGAAGAGAATTTCTTCTTCTTTTTTAAAATAACTCATTTCTTTGATGGAAGCAAATGGTATTGATTTAATAGAAGGATCAATGGACATTATAAAAAGAATGCCAACCGTATCCGCTTTTGTTGAAGCACGTCGAGCAAAATTGAGCGACACTTCTTTATCTTTACTGGTGGACAAGAAGTTGTTAAATGACATAAGTCCACCTTTTGCTTTCTGAAGTTTTTCAAAGTCTGATTTCATAAGACCTTGTCCTCGATAAACTAAAAAAGATTCTCTTTTATAACTACTGAGCTGTTGTTCGTACAGCTGTTGAATTTGTTGATGCACATCACGTAGAAAGAAGACCATGTTAATGATTATATCGGCATCCAACATTCGAAGTGCTCGATTGAGCATTTGATAGGTAAAACACTCACGTGTATACCACCATATTGCTCGTTCTGGATGATAATCAGTTTCGAATTCGTCAATAATTTTTAATTCGCCTTTGTTGTGAGGATAAAGTTCGCGAGAAAAAATGGCCAAGTCCTTGATTGCCTTGTGATCATATTGGGTATCAAGGAGTATTTCCTTCAATATTTGTATATACATGAAATTTGGCTCCAGCTGATTTAAATTGTCAGTTGAAGCCATTTCATTTATCGTAAGAAAACTTACGGCAATTGTGTCCTGGTCGCATTGTTTAACCGCCAATTTTAACGCTTGACAAATGTCTTTAATATTTGTATAGACACCTTCAATTTTTGTCCAGTTTTGTGTCCATTCTTGATGTCGAGATTTGTCACCAGAGAAGATATAAATGGCATCTAAGTGTGGCATGCCATGAATTTTAGGAACCAAATGTTGATCTAATGAGCCTGATATTATAACAAAAGCTTTTTCATTGTTAACTTGGTTGAGTACTTGGACGCATTGATCCGGTTGCGTGCATAGGTTAACGTCGTTGACAACATTCTTCAATTGAGCCAATGTATCTTGACAGTCCTTGTTTGTTTCATCGATGCTGGCATCTATCCATACGAGAAGATAGTTTTGTACCATACGCTGTCGTGGTTGATGAATATTGGTCGATGTCGTTGATTTTGATATTGTTGTAAGATTTTCATTTGATTTTTGTGCATCCATATCGTCGTAGAATGTAAAATGGTTCTTTATGTGTAATGAAATTGATAATGGTTGGTTTGATGGAAATCTGAAAGTAGTCTCGTCAATTTATATACACTCTAAAAAAAGGAGCACTCTTGGACCCTCCAAAAAGGTTTCGTAGGTTTCTGAAGGGTTCTGGATGCCTAAACAACGACTAAAAAATTCTATGAAACCTTAAAAGGATTCGGAGGCGAGTACAAACACTAAACAATGTACTGCAAAACTTCCTTTTAAGTTCCGTTCAGCATAAAAAGATTTTGTAGGGAAATATCGAACCTTTAGAGTTTCCTATTAAACCTGATACTTTCGTAGTAAGGTTGAGGGTGGATGTGAATACTCTATTTATTCTACACCTTCAAGATCAAACGGGAAAAGTTCACTAGTTTCAACTCTATGATAAATGACTACTTAACTATATTTTCGAGATGATGTTCTTGAAGAATACGTCATTATTCTATGGGAACATATTTTTCTAATTAACGAGAGAACGTTCTCAGGTGTTGGTCTCGGATTTCAATTATTTTCTGGCCCATTAGTACTATATAGTGCCCTAATAAAAACCCTAAAAGGATTTGAGTTGCTATCCATTCCTTCAAAGGTTATGGCCATTTTACTGAATTTTCTACCCGGTCCTGGGTATAGATCGGGAAAAGCTAACTAACGAATTTCTACTTGAAATTTCGCCCATAGATAGATATAATGATCCTAAGAATATCCTGAAAGTTTCAGCCAAAAAGAATCTTCCGTTATTGAGATATCGAATTTCCAAGTGAACTCGGTTCCTATGACCAATCTACGGCAAGCGAATATATTTTAAAAATTTGATATCTCAATAACGGAAGATTCTTTTTGGCTGAAACTTTCAGGATATTCTTAGGATCATTATATCTATCTATGGGCGAAATTTCAAGTAGAAATTCGTTAGTTAGCTTTTCCCGATCTATACCCAGGACCGGGTAGAAAATTCAGTAAAATGGCCATAACCTTTGAAGGAATGGATAGCAACTCAAATCCTTTTAGGGTTTTTATTAGGGCACTATATAGTACTAATGGGCCAGAAAATAATTGAAATCCGAGACCAACACCTAAGAACGTTCCCTCGTAAGTCATTTATCTGTCACAAAATAGTTTTAAATTTTCATCTCTGGTTTTAAATTAAAGTGTATATGACAGACCAGAGTAGCATTATTTGAAAAATGATAAAGATTACAAAGATGAAATCAAGAATCAGTTCGAAAAATACATTGTTTGTGGGATCCTAATAAATTTTCAATCTGTTTGTAAATATATGAATGAGAAAGCGCTTTGAATTCCAGTTAGTATTGGATTTCAGCGGAATTTCTATTTATGAGAATACTCACGCAGTATTTGATTATTTGAATTAATACTGCAAAGGAAACGTTGTTTGAAACAGCTCTTTCCTCTTTCCTTTCAACTATAAATGAAATGATGCGATGTACTTTCTTCTTTCTATAAATCTGATACCTAAAAGTAGGATCGGGCTGATTGAAAAGAAAAGAAAACGATTTTGTTTTTGAGAATGTGGATGTGGGTAAATGAGAATCGTTACTCTTTATATACACCCACATGCTCTAGCTGGTCCCTGATACCTAGCGGTGATCCCCACAATCTTCTGGGGATTGTACGTTGATAGTATTTAAAAGGTTTCGAAGCCTCCTGTAACTGTTCTAGGATGGGTGTAGAGGTATTTTTTCTTACTCATTCGCTACATCCGCATGACTGTTCTCACTCTTCTTGACCATCAACCCTTCAAAATACCGACCGTGCTCAACTAGATTATTTCCTTTATATTATAGTTGATGCATGTGAATGAGAGACTATTTTGCTCCCCCTTACTCACCTAACTAGTTGAAAACTTCATTGAATAGATAAATACTCGAAACAATCTTCGATCTTTACGTGTATGTACTGAAAGACAAAAAGCAACACCAGACTTACTATCTATTGTCGAGCTATGAAATTATTTACTTTTCTTCTTACAAGAATGGGAATAGTTTTTTTCCGTGAAAGAGGATGTGAAAACATAGAAAAATAACTTTTGTTCGTAAAGGAGAATGAAGTAATGCAAGCAAAGAAATTCTTCCGACAACCAGAATATAACGGAGGAGACAGACAAGTCTTTTTTCCGGGAAAGGGAATGTGAGAGCAAAGAAAAATTATTTTTGTTCGTAAAGGAAAATGAAGTAATGCAGGCCAAGAAAGTCTTCCAGGAGTCAGAATATAACGAAGGAGACAGACAAGTTTTTTTCCGGGAAAGAGGGTGTCAAAACAAAGAAAAATAACTTTTGTTCGTAAAGGAGAATGAAGTAATGCACACAAAGAGATTCTTTTGGAAACCAGAATGTAATGGGAAAGACGAACAAGTCTTTTTCCGGGAAAGGCAGTGTGAGAGCGAGAACAAACGATTTTTTTCCGGGAATGATACTGAAACTATTTTAAGGGTAGGTATGTGGTGGATATAATACTTCTACCACATCTTTAAGAAAAAAGATATTAATAAAAATTTCAGAATGCCAATTACTAAGAGTTGAAAAGGAAAAAAATCCATATCCCAGACCGATAATCAATAGAAGAATATAGCGACGTAGTTTTCTCATACACCAAATACGTACTATCAAATTATCTCGACCAACATCGGGTGCTTGTGTTAGTAGAATATATTTAAATCAACTGATGACCAAAAAATACGAGTTGATCTATAATTATTTTCGGAACTTTTGTATCGAAATATTCTGCATCTTGCAAATGTTTATGTGCTGAAGTGGATGTATACGCCATGTCATTCTCATATCCATTCGGCCTTAGAAGTATTTTTATAATCGTTATTCCTATCATGAAATGAATTCAGTATAAAAACAACTGTATGTTAAGCTTATTTTTCTAACAATATTTTTTAATACACTGATAGTCCTGTTGAATTATCATCTTTATTTATTAAAATCAAAAATAAATAGATTCGTCTGTTGTTGTTACCTTTCCACGACAGGCACTTCCATAAAGGCATGTACAAACCAAATTAAATATCGATAGACATGCTCCACCACATGGACGTTTCCTTGAAAATTTCCTCGGGATCCAATAACATTAGAACGACAATAATGCGCGCAAAGACCAGGATTGAGTCGACAACCATAACCAGCTTCAGCCATATCTAGAATGAATATTCAGGTCGTAAGTCAGCGTAATAAGTATATTCAAATGAATATTATACTGACCAATATTCATGCTGCATAAAATCAAGACCAAAATAATTGTTATGTCAGGTTTCTTTATAGACAAAAATAGGAGAAAGTGATTGATTTTCTTTTTAGAAAGAAAATTGAGGTTGATCTATATTGATATTGGGAGTGAGTGCGGGTTCATCTTTTCTTTATCCACATCCTGGTGCTCTGGTCCTTATAATAGCTCTAGCAATCTTGAAGCTACATCATACATTTTCTGTTTTTTTCGTACAACATTACCCAGGTCTATCAAAACGGCATCGTTTACGATTCAAAAACGGACCGTAAATGTTGTCAAAACGGATACTTTACGGTAGTATACAGCGTTGGTATGGGTGTGAGTGTGGGTGGGTGGATGTAAGCAACGATAGATATTTTACTCTCACACCTACATCTACTCACCCCACACCCCCAACTTGTCTAGCTATAACCGCAGACCAATGTAACTAAAGTTGAAGTTTCACTTTATAGAGATTATCTCGTTTTCTTATTCTTTTTATTCAATCAAAGAACGTGACTACCAAAGATTGGATGATGTAAAATCACAACCATATCCTCAGGACAGTGAAACTTAAATATTTCATATCGTTTATTTATTTTTAGTCAATGTTGTAATATTATTATTCAGTTTGCTTAATGTAAGATGGTCAGTTGAGGACAGTTTTTCATTCATATCTAATGCTTTCTGATAGAATTGAGTGGCAGTTGAATGATTCAATAGATTCTCATAGACAAGTCCAATATTTCTGAGAGTCGTTGCTATATCACGATGTTCGCCATTGATATCGAAAATTTTCTGTTGTATATCTAATGCTTTAAAATAATATTCTAATGCTATGTGAAAGTGGTTTTGATCAGCATAGATATTTGCAATGTTCATTAAACTTCTAGCAATATCATTATGATCAGGAGGTAGAAGCTTCTGTCGTATTGTTAAAGAAGTACGAAGATGATTGAGCGCAAGATCAAGATAATTCATCTTATAATAAACTTTACCAATATTTTCAAGAGACGCTGCAATATCAATATGATCGTTTGGAAAGTGTTTCTGTTGAATTGTTAGGCAATGTTGATAAAAGTCTAACGCATAATTATACTGTTGTGTTTCCTCATAAATTGAACCAATATTTTTCAATGTCTTTGCCGTTTCTAAATGTTGTTTACCATAATAATCTTCTTTCATATGTAAAGTTTGTAAATGTAATTGAAGTGCTTTTTCATATTGACACCATTTACGAAAAATAATAGCAATATTATTAAGCGCTTTTGAAGCTTGTCTTATTCGAATTGGATAACAATTCAAAGTCAAATCATGAGCAAGTTGATAGTTTTCCATTGCTTCCTTAAATTTATCTATTAAACGATAGATTTTACCAATCTGATTGTAGATATTTGCCATATCTTCTTCTACTTGCGTTTCTTTTAATAAAGTTTGAAAATATCTTAAGGCTTGATCATATTTTCCCATTGCTATAAGTAGTTTACCGAATACAATTGTATAATTCGTTTTCTCTCCTTCTCCTTCATGAAGTTTAACATAATCTTGAGCAAGTGTAACGCCTTTGTCGGTTGTTCTTAGTCGTACAATCCATAAATTTTCTTCTTTATTTTCCTTTATAGACATAATTTTAAAAGTTGTACCAATATCGAATAAAACTTCCTGTTCATTGATAAATTCACTGAGAACACTAATATCAGCCAAAGTCATTGTTGATTTTAATTCTTGTAAATTACAATGAATTTCATATAGAACTGATATACGATCTCGTCCCATATTCGTGTTTTGTTTTGCAAATTTCGAAGCAACTTCTTTTGAACGTGTTGTAGATAGATAACCATTTGTTGCAATTAGACTACCTTCATTGCATCTTAGAGTAGATAACTCGTCAACTTGCATTCGAAGGCCACGATAGAGAAGAAGAAATTCTTCTTGTCTCTTAAGCTTTTGAAATTCAATTGCGAGACGTGAAGATAAATCAGATATGAAAAATCGAAATGTATAAAGTTGTTCAATATCTTCAGTTCTCAATGCTTTATTTACTAACTTGTAAAGAAATGATTCTTTTGTATACCATCTAATAGCATCATGTTCTGAGATATAATCTCGTTGGAATTCATCAATTAATGATAATTGACGTTCATTTTCGTAGTAATATTTACGACAAAACTGAATCATCTGTTCTTTAGCTTGATTGTCTCTTGGCATCTTTAAAATAACCTCTTTAAATAAGTGAAACCAAAGAAATGTAGCTGATTCTTTGGATAGATCACGCGTGCATTTCTCTCCCGATTGATTATAGAAACTGAATACTTCCAATTGTTTTTCCGCATAAATAATATTTTCTCGAATAGAACGTATGAGATCGCGACGTTCACAGTAGATTCCCCCAATTGTTGTGTAATTATTAATTAGATTTGCATATTTTTCTGGATGTAAACAAAAAATAAAAATGGCAAGAATTTGTCGAATATGTTCAATTTGTGAAAGTAAAGAAGAAGCACATCGACCTGATGTTACAAGAAAGATTCTTTCATTCTTGATTGATTTAATATAATCTATACACGTTTGTTCTTCAGTATGAAACACCACATAATCACTTATATCTCTAAGTTCTTTTTGAGTTAATCTTGTATCTTCTTCATTTTCATTAATAGATGAATCAAACCATATCAATGTAGTACCTTCTAGATTTTGTGCTCTTGGTAACTTCAGTGTATCTTTTGCCGAAAATAATGATGTTGTAGAGCCAGGTGATGACTTGCACATTGTTTTCTTTGATTTCAATACAGGCTCATCATTTGTAGCCTTAACTAACTTTGTTGGATTCATCTTTTCTTGTACATCTCATACGTTTTTTCTATTCAGCGAAATAAATCTTTTCTTTTCTCAGAGAAACAATGAGAACACTTAAGTAAATCGACATTTCTTATACACAATCTTCATATTTATAAAGAAAAAAGAATAATACAAACACTATTTCTCTTTCGTTCTTCAGCTTCTAAAATCAGAACACAATATTTCTGTCGTGATTACATTAGTTTGTTTACTGTGCTTTTTGTTAAAAGTTTCTTCTCTACACTTATATATTTCAGACCATTTAAAATGCTTCGCTCATACTACACTATGCAATCTGTACATATACAGACAAAATTACCGAACAAACACAATATCTTAGTAGTTTTGAGGGTTTGGGTGATGAGTGATAGTGCCACGGCGAGGGTGTGGATGGGTGTGGGTAACGACGAATATTTTACTCTCACACCCACACCCACCCAGCATTCGCGCAAATCAGTAAAAGACTTTTCGCGGAAAAGCTTTCTCTGAAAAAACAATCACAGAAAGGATTCGACGATGAGATTCTTTCGCTATTGTGCATTTCGCGCATGTTTTTCGCTGAGAGAGTCGTTTTCTTTGCATTTCTGAGAATAGGGTGAGATTGCGTCTAGTTACTGTTATCATGATTCGTCCTCGCTACAGGACTCTTCAGACGAGTATGTGGGTGTCAGGTGATGTCAATACTCACAGCCTTGTGGATCACCCCCAACCACCTCGTAAAACCAAAATGATCTCTTCGTACATTTCCTTTCCAGTTAACTTGAATATTTTGCACGAAACTTCTCGTTGAGAGTTTGAATATGTGCGTCATGTTTTGCGCACAAGATGTTCATATTGAATATAGAATTGTTTAAATGTGACATTTATCTTTATGTATGATGGTTTTGCCACAGCTTTTCTCATTTTATACACTTAAATGCTGGGTTTTTTCCTTTTTTTCCATTCGTTCTCTTTCTTGCTTACTATAGAGCACGATGCTGATATTATTTATTTTAACTTTTATAAGAAGAAATCAGAAAAATGATACATTTAATGCTGTTAGAGGCATTTTAAACTTAGAGTCCTGCAAATCGGACGGGTACCCGGCCCGGACCTGGGTACCGGGTAAAACTCGCCGGGTCGGTTCGGGCATCGGGCGTAAAAAAAAATTCGGTTCGGGTCCCGCGTAGGAGTGTATACCCGACCCGAACCGACAACCAATGACATCACCAAATTTGTAACATTTTATTCTGATACTATTACTAATATGAAAAATGAAGTCACAATAAATCTAATAATGATTAAACGACCCATTAGCCATTGAAATATTTTATAAAGAAAAGTTTAGTTTCTTTCGAATAGCTTTTGTTATGTTTCGGATAAAAAGCTTTTATTGTTTTGTTAATTAACATCTTACAATACGAAAGGTAGATGTGGGTGTGAGCTTCTGTGTGTGTGTTCGGATGTGAGATAAGAGCAAGATCCACATCTTCAGCTAACTCCTGATTCACTTGTTTTTTTACGTTATTTTACATAATATATATTCTCATTTGTTACTTATAAATAGGAGTAGGGCAGTTCCATATTAGTTACGTTCTTAGGAACTGTATAATAGTTCTTTTGAACAGTTCATCTAAATTTGGAACTATGAACTGTCCTACCCCTACTTATGAATGAAACTAGACGTATTATATTTATTAAATGAAATAAAGGTTTAGAAATTTGATCATATTTTGAAAAATAACTGAGTAGACCGGTTCGGGTCCGGGTCTAGCTTATTCGGTCCGGTTCGGATCCGGGTGCATTACTAGCCGGGTCGGTTCGGGCCCGGGCGTAAAAAAAATTGCCGGTTCGGTTTCGGGTACAAAAAAGTGCACCCGTGCAGGACTCTATTTTAAATTACCCTAGATTTTAATTTCCTCTGTAATTTATACATCATAGAATATTCATCAAAGACAAAAGATCCTCTCCGTTTTTTTCTATTTCCTGCTTCAGTCAACAGATTGAAATATTTTTAGCTAAGAAAATTAATTCACTTTATAACGTCAGCAAATTGTGATGCGAGAGTAATAACAGGAAAGA
>CAJNOI010000043.1:82014-93872 GCA_905250115.1 Adineta steineri | reverse complement strand
TGTTGAATAAACACTCACGTATCTCTACATACATACATATTTTACAGGTAGGATGTGAAAACAAAGTGTTTCAAACAAAATTTAATGTTATTCTTGTTAAGGATACATCGAAAATCATGCCGAAACAAAGGAAATACAACGCTTCTTGAGCAATAAAATCGAACTTTTTTGACAAAAAAATGTTTTTGTTAGTTTGTATTTAGTTGAAAGAGAAAATATATCGATATAGTGAGTTATCAGAAATGTATTACGCAATTGATTTTATTCTTATCGAAAGTGGGTGAGCGGCTGTGAGTATTCCTTCTTCAATGACGCCCACACCCACCCTGAAGACTGCCGACTCCGATGTGATATCGTCCATGCCTATTTATTAGTCCGTTTTGTCCATCACGTTTTTATTATTTACAGAGTTGCTCTCTGTACGCGCGTGCGAGTCACTATAAATTAGAACCAATTCAAAAATAAGAGAACAAAATCTTATTCCATTTATTTATCAACTATTCTTTATAATTTCTTTTTTTACAAATTCAATGCTCTTTTTCACATCTTTAACATCAGGATGAGTTGCAGGTAATGCACGCTGATATATATTCAAGGTACGTTCAAAATATGATAGTGCTTTCGAATAGTCTTTCATACTATAATACAAATCAGCGCAGTAGTTGTACGAATTAGCCAAATCAAGATGATTTAAAGAAAGAGTTTTTTCTCGAATTTTCAACGCTTTTTCGTGATATGAAAGTGCTTGCGAGTACTCTCCCTTGTGCTTATAGACACTACCGATGTTGCTGTATGAAGTAGCCAAATCAGGATGATCTGAAGAAAGAGTTTTCTGTCGAATTTCAAGTGCTTTTTCGTGATATGAAAGTGCTTTTGAGTGCTCTCCCATGTGCTTATAAACACTACCGATGTTGTTGTATAAAGTAGCCAAATCAGGATGATCTGAAGAAAGAGTTTGTTGCTCAATTTCAAGTGCCTTTTCGTAAAGTGAAAGTGCTTTTGAGTACTCTCGCATGTGTTCGTACAGCCAACCGATGTTGTTATAAGAAATAGCCATATCAGGATGATTTGAAGAAAGAGTTTTTTGTTGAATTTCAAATGCTTTTTCGTGATATGAAAGTGCTTTTGAGTACTCTCCCATGTGCTTATACACACTACCGATGTTGTTGTATGAAGTAACCAACTCAGGGTGATTTGAAGAAAGAGTTTTTTGTTGAATTTCAAGTGCTTTTTCGTGATATGAAAGTGCTTTCGACTGCTCTCCTATGTTGTCATACACACTACCAATGTTGTTGTAAGAAGTAACCAAATTGGGATGATTTGGAGGAAGAGTTCTTTGATAAATTTCAAGTGCTTTTTCGTAAAGTGAAAGTGCTCTTGAGTACTCTCTCATGTGTTCGTACAGCCAACCGATGTTGTTGTATAAAGTAGCCAATGTAGGATGATTTGGAGGAAGCGTTCTTTGATAAATTTCAAGTGCTTTTTCGAAAAGTAAAAGTGCTCTTGAATACTCTCTCATGTTCATGTACACCAAACCGATGTTGTTGTATGAAGTAGCCAACTCAGGGTGATTTGAAGAAAGAGTTTTTTGTTCAATTTCAAGTGCTTTTTCGTGATATGAAAGTGCTCTTGAGTACTCTCCCATGTTGTCATACGCCAAACCAATGTTGTTGTGTGAAATAGCCAATGAAGGATGATTTGGCGGAAGCGTTTTTTGTTGAATTTTGAGTGCTTTTTCGAAAAGTGAAAGTGCTGTTGAGTACTCTCGCATGTGCTCGTACACACTACCGATGTTGTTGTATGAAGTAGCCAATTCAGGGTGATTTGAAGAAAGAGTTTTTTGTTGAATTTCAAGTGCTTTTTCGTGATATGAAAGTGCTTTCGACTGCTCTCCTATGTTGTCATACACACTACCAATGTTGTTGTAAGAAGTAACCAAATGAGGGTTATTTGGAGGAAGAGTTTTTTGTTGAATTTCAAGTGCTTTTTTGTAAAGTGAAAGTGCTTTTGAGTACTCTCCCAACTTGTTATACACCAAACCAATATTGTTGTGTAAAACAGCGAATGATGGATGTTTTGAGGGAAGAGTTTTTTGATAGATTTCAAGTGCTTTGTCGTAGTGCCAAATGGCTTTTTGATAATCACTTTGATTATCATAGATATGTCCCAGTTGATTATAATAAAGCGCTTTTTCACTCTCATCAGATGTCTGTTCCAGTAATACGTTATAAAATTCTTCAGCCTTTTTAAATTGACCAATTGTAAGCAATAGTTCACTCAATCTGTGCCATCCGGTACCACCAGCTTCTTCTCGTATTCGATCAGTAAGTAATCGTAGTTGTGGATCATCATCCGACGTTAATTGTAATTCAACTTGATAAAGTTGATTCTTATTATCGATTTGTGTAATTGCACTCACTCGAAAGACGGTGTGCATTGAGAAGAGAATTTCTTCTTCTTCGTGAAAATAACTCATTTCTTTGATGAAAGCAAATGGTGCTGATTCAATATAAGGGTCAATGGACATTACAAAAAGAATGCCCATTGTATCCAGTTTTGTTGAAGCACTTTGAGCAAAACCAAGGGACACATCTTTATCTTTACTGGTGGACAAGAAACTGTTAAATGACATAAGTCCACCTTTTGTTTTCTGAAGTTTTTTAAAATCTGATTTCATAAAACCTTGTCCTCGATAAACTAAAAAAGGTTTTGTTTCATAACTATCGACTTGTTGCTCGTATAACTGTTTAATTTGTTGATGTACATCACGTAGAAAAAAACCCATTGTAATAATTATATCGGCTTCCATTGTTCGAAGACCATAATTGAGCATAGAATAGATATCGGATGGGTAAGTATACCACCAAATAGCTAATTGAGAACTGTATTCTTTCTCAAAACGGTCAATACTGATTCGTGATACGCTGTTAGAATTTCGACAATAGGTAGTAAACTGTTTGATGGCCTGTTCCCCATGATCCATATCAAGGAGAATTTCTTTGAATAGCTGGGTATACATAAATGTTGGCTCCAACTGATTGAAATTATCAGTTGAAGCCATTTCATCGATCGTGATAAAACTTATAGCTATTGAGTCTTGATTTAACTGCTTGATACCGATTTGTAATGCTTGACATAGATCATCGATGTTGGTATGAATGCTCTTGATTTTTTGCCATTTTTTTGCCCATTCTTCTTGTAGGATTTCAATATCACTGACGATATAAATACCATCCAGCTGAGGAATATCATTGATGAGGGGCATTATTTGTTGAAACATAGTATCCTTGACAACGAGAAAAAACTTCATGTCTTCTTGAGAATCTGTAAGAAAGTCGGTGCATGCATCGAGTTGCGTAAAGACATTGACATCACCAGTAATAGCTTGTATTTGTTTTACTGTATTTTCATAATCTTCGGTTTTTTGGTCGATGCTGGTATCCACCCATAGAAAAAGGTAGTTTTGTGCCATACGTTGTCGTGGTTGACGAATATTTGGCGATGCGATATATTTGGATGATGCAACAGCGTTTTCATTTGATTTGAATCCACTCATTTTGATCCTATTGTATATTTTTTGTTGAAGGTGAACTTGTCAGTGGATGTTGTTGTTTGAATGAAAAGAATAATCACCGTTTTTTTATATACGCAGTGACTTGTTTATTCTTGATTTTTCGATGTTGCTCAAGGACAAATTTCACTTAGTTAGTTTTGAAAATAATATTGTACAGAGCAAGAAGCAGGACAAAGCAAACACATTTATTGGTAACATTATCGAAAGAACGAATAAAACAGAAGCCAACAGTCGAATAAAGGTAGAAAGAGAACTACAATTCTGTCACGGAATTAGTTTTTCTTTTACACTCTTCGTCAGATGTCATATTAATGTTTGATGAATGTATGAAATTTATTATGACGAACCTAATGAAACAAGCTTTGTGAAATTTTGTACATAGAGCATGCTTTATCAAATGATATATTATTTGAAGTTAGACAAAGTTTCTCTGTGAGGTATTCAGATGCAAGCTTGATGTCGCATTAAAAAAAACTAATTTGTGAAATGATTTCTTTATCAAGTTATGTACTGTTTTATTTTTTTTGTATAATAAAACCACTATTTCAATACAACATAGATGACTTTGTTGTAATAAGCAGTATATATATATATGGCAACATCTTTAGGCTCTTGAATTTTTATATCTATCAAATACTCTAACCTCAAAAAAACTTATATTAAAAAAAGAATTTATGCAAAACTTTTGCACTATTCGTATTTATTCGATGAATATTGATTTTAGTTGATACAACAGAAGTTGAAAAAAAGTATGGCAAAAATCTTGAAGTAGTATACATGCATGCACTACTAGGCTTATGTTCATTATAAATCATATTACATGAAAAACTATAAACAAGAATGTTATCAATAGTATCGACATAAGATGGAAATAATATCTTTTTGTTTAAAGCTAAAAATAAAAAGTCATTATTATAAATAGTCGTATGATTTCTTTTGATTTGAATTCGGTAGGCGAAAAGAAAGTTTGTTGATGATTTATCGTTACCTATTCTGCGACGAATAATTTTATATTTTTTTGGCTTCGTATAAAAATTGAAACATAAAAAGCAAGAGAGATCGATAAAAAAAAGTACATTAACAACGAAACAAACAAGCGTTACTGCAGTTTTATTATTATTGCCATCCCATATTCGTTCTTACATGTATAGTCATTTGTGAGAATGAAGAAAGAGAGTGTGTGTAAATAAACGAATTTGAAAAGAAAAACCAAGCTATACATTTTCTCCCGTTCTCACTGTCAGTGGCATTACTTTCATTGAACAGATAAGTTCAACGTATGAAATGCTAGATGACAAATAGTTGGATGATGTACAAAGTTTATGTTACAAAAATATTTGGGTGTGGGTAAGGGTGAGGGTGTACGTGGGTGTGGGTGTGGATAACGACAGATATTTTACTCTCACACCCACGCTCATCCCACACCGACACCTACGGTCAAACTACTCCTATTACTTAACGTACTTATCCTATCCTAAAAGAAAAATAACTCTCGTGGATTCCAAAAGATAGCATTGATGCAAATCAGTAAAACACTTTTCGTGGAAAAGCTTTCACCGAAAAAACAATCACAAAAAGGGTTTAATGATAAGGTTATTTTGCTATTGTGCATTTCGCGCATGGTTTTCGCTGAAAGAGTCGTTTCCTTTGCATGTTTGAGAATAGGGTAAGATTGCGCCTAGTTACCGTTATCATGATTCGTCTTCACTATAGGATTCTTCAGACGAGTGTGTGGGTGCCAGGTGATGGCAATACCCACAGCCTTGTGGATCACCCCAACCATCTCGTAAAACCAAGATGATCTCTTCGTACATTTCCTTTTCAGTCAAATATTTTGTACAAAATTTTTCGTTGAGAGTTTGAATATGTGCGTCACGTTTTGTGCACAAGATGTTCATATTGAATATAGAATTGTTTAAATGTGACATTTACCTTTATGTTTGTTGGTTTTGCCACAGCTCTTCTCATTTTATAGACTTAAATGCTGGGTTTTTTCCTTTTTTGTTTTGCTCGTTCTTTTTCTTGCTTGCTATAGAGCTCGATGCTGATATTATTTATTTTAAATTTTATAAGATGAAATCGGAACAATGATACATTTAATGCTGCTAGGGGAATTTTTAATTACTCTAGATTTTAATTTCCCCAGTAACGTATACATCATAGAATATTCATCAAAGACAAAAAATCCTCTCCGCTTTTTCTATTTCCTGTTTCAGTCAATACATTGAAATATTTTTAGCTAAGAAAATTAATTCTCTTTTACGTCAGTAAATTGTGATGCGAAAGTAATAACAGGAAAGAGTTATAATTTACATTAGACATTGTTGTTTTTATAATTAGAAAAATTCATGTGATAGCATAACAGATTGTATTTCAAAAATAATTATCTTTACTAATAATAAATGAACTGCAAGTTCTTACTAAATATGAGAACATTTAGATATTGCTGTTTGTCTAGGATACTTTTTGTCTTTATTGGTTTTATAATATTCACATGGAAGGAAAAACATATTTCATTAATACATAGAAGTCATGGGTACCGCACTCTCAAATTTCTAGGGAAAGCAATACATTTTTTGAGTGAGTAATAAAAAATGTTTTCTCATTTCACTACTTCAACATAACAATTTATTTATTTTCTTTCTTTGTTTTCTAACACAAACTCATTTGCAATAGTATCTAAATTAATATCAAAACTATGTTCACTGTTTATTAAAAATTAACTGATTCACATACATTTATTGGAATTGTCCATAATATCGTAAGTAGATGATTTATCATAGTAAGTGATAGATGTAAATTATTTTCTACGAAAAATGTTGTTGTTCATGTTAATGCTATTTGCTCTCTTTTACCGAGTGCACTTTATACATACATTGCTTATGAGGGCGCTATCCGAAGTGATTAAGAGCTTTTTATCTGACATTTTGGACATAAGTAAGACCTGGTAAGACTCGAAAAAGTCTAAAAGGATAAGAGCCCATAGAGGTTTCTTGCCGAGTTACGTTGATTTTACTAAATGTTTTACTTATGACAAGAAATTCATGGAAAAATCAAACTACAGAATTTTGATTTGAGATTTTGTTCATATGTCGGTATTACGACTCTTATCGTAGCCTAAAAGTCGATTTTTTTGATATGTGTGTAGCATAAGTGAGTTTTATTGGAAGCTAAATATTCTGTGAAAGAAACATTCGTTTTGGTTGAGACTTTTAGGCTACGACAAAGGTCATAATACCTACATGTGGACAGAATTTCAGATCGAAACTCGATAATTTGATTTTTTCATGAATTTCTTGTCATAAGTGAAAAATTCAGTAAAATGAACATAACTCGGCAAGGAACGTCTACGGAGCCTTATCATTTTAGGCTTTTTCTAGTCTTATTTGGTCTTACTTATGTCCAAAATATCAGACGAAAAGCTCTTAATCACCTCGAGTACATCCCTCGTGAGAACCCTCATATAATAGATGTAGTCTAATATGAGATCTGATTAGCAATATATTGAAGAAAAGTGAAAAAGAGTTTGATTGTTGCCTTTTATACTTTTGGACTACACTCTATAACATCATTTAAGTACAAAATGATAAGTTGCTTTTACTTTTATTGATGTCAAATATAGAACAATGTTTTATAAGGCTCTTACTTAATTACATTTCTCCAATGTACATATCACATCTTACAATCTTTATGCAAATTTTCATAAAAACTTAAGATTTTCTATGTGATATTTTTCACGATGCATGTAATATAATATATTTTATAAGCGATAATTTGTGATAAATATATGTGATCAATGGAGAATACCTGGTAGAATTTAGATTCTTACAATAAATTATGTTGATACTAATAAAAAAATGTATATAAACTCATTATTCAGATTGAATAGATAAAACTTATATGCTATACAAAAAATATATGACATATTTATGATTAGACAGCTTAATGTCATTCTATCTTTTCTTTAGTTTTATTTGAAGTATTAAATTATTAACAGATCTCAGCATCTATAAAAAGAATAAACATCATTTTCATTTCCCATTAAAGTTCCATGCATTAACTTCTAGTGAAAATTCGATATGTATGCAAGTATAAGAATTAATTTTTTGATAAAAATTTATAGTACTTTGAAGAAGGTGAGATCCATGTCTCTCCGCTTTATTTTTATTTTTACTGAATATTGCAGTTGACGTTCAGTTATTCAATGCATCAAACATTCTCAATAGAGTTTTGGCTCGTTAACAAGAAAGACAAAGAAATGCTTTCGTTCCACAATTAGATTTATTTAGTTATTAGAGAGTAGCAATCTTTGATTTATTGATTTTTCATAGGATCTTATAAATTAACCGATAACAAATTAACAAAAGCGAGAATTGTATCACAGCTAAAACAATTTAAGTAGTCAGAAACTTCTTTTACGAAGACGGCACTCCACGATATTTTTCTATCCGGCGGCTGCATAAAGGTATCTATGAAATGAGCTAAGAAGGCTTTTCATCGACTTTCTTGCTAATAATTTAGAGTACTTCACCGAAGTGAATAAGTGCAATTTTAAAGGATACAAAAATGACCTTTTTTTAATCATGTAAAAAGAACATTTACAATAAATTATATTCTTTTCAGATGATATAATCGTATTTTCAACAACAAAAGATTAAAATGACTTCAACATTTATTGCATCACTTGATTTTGCTAAAAAAGAAATAGTTATTTATTTTGTTATTCCCATGTTTATCATGAGTATTATTGGTGGATGTCTTAATCTTATTGTTTTTCTCAGCCTGAAAACATTTCGACAAAGTTCATGTGCATTTTATTTAACTATTAAATCAGCTTATGACCTTAGTCGAACCATCGGAAATATGTTGCCTTATATCATGCGTTGGGGATTTCAAACAGATTGGGGATTACCATCATTGTTCTTTTGTAAAATAAGAAATAGCATGTCTACTGTATTCCAATCAAGTTCAATGACATGTTTATGCTTAGCTGTTATTGATCAATATTTTGCTACTTGTTCTCATGTTCATTGGCACAAATACTGTAATATTAAATTAGCTCGCCGTCTTACTGCAATATTTACCATTATTTGGATTTTACAGGGAATTCCATATGTTGTCTTTTATAATCATATTAGTTCACCTTCAACAAATACAACTGCATGTGAAATCACGGGACAAAGACAAAACGTACTAGGCATCCCGAACACCTGGTAATTTGTCTAGGTGTTCAGATTCGACTTTTTTTTTTGCCATTTTTACCGGGAGTCCGTAAAAAAAGTTTATTAGGCGACTATAATTTTAAAAAAAACAGGGAAATCGAAACGAAGTGGTCGACTATATGTAAATTAATACTGTCAGTAAATCGGGATGGAAATGACCGGGTGTCCGTAAACTCATTTTACCTGGAGATCGTAAATATATTATAATACTTATAGAGAGCACTAATCTTAAGGAGAATGTAAATATTAGAGTGAGGGCGTGGGAAAAAGTATTATGTAACCACTCCCACAAATGGTAAAGCAATGAAAGCTAAGAGTCGTGGTACAACAAATAAACGGATGAAAAAATAACATTCCGTTTCTTTGCACATGTCACTTTTTTTTATGATAGAAATCCCTATTCTTTATCAACATTAAAGCAAATGTCTCTATTCTTTTCTATGATTTAGTTTTCTATTTTTTGTACTTTGTTTGATTATCTATGCTATTTCTTGTGCTTTTTTCTGAGTTGAAAAAGATTTATTGTATTCATGAGAACATTGTTTTGTTCATTATCTTAAAATACAAGCTACTGAGTCGTTTAAAATCTCTCAAAAAAAGTGCGCACACGAACATAGTTACGAACATCCTGCCTCTTTTCATTACGATCTGCATATTTTCATTGTTACGATCTTCCGGTTACTTTCATCCCGAACACCCTGCTTATTTTTTGAATTTTTGACATTCCGAAGATTATGCATGTTTTCGTATGTCGGGAAGTCGGGACGAACATCTCTTCAGGGAAATCGTAAAAAAAAGTTGGTGCGTTTTGTCTCTTTCCCGAAATCACAAATGAGAAATTTAGTGAGTATCTAATTTATGGTTATTATTTTACTATTTCAAATTTGTTACCATTCATATCAATTATAATTGGATTCATGGCTTATTATAATGCGCGACATTTAACTCATCGAACAGTTCCTCTTATCCGACATGAATTAGACAAACAATTAACAATAATGGTTCTTGTTCAAGTTCTCATTAATTTCTGCACTGTATTACCATTCGGCATTACCTATATGTTTTCAAAAATTACTGCAACATCGAGTGATCCTGTATTTCAAGCTAAAGTTAGTTTGGCATCGTCTATCACTTTAAATTTTTCTATTTTGAGTTATGCGGTAAGAATTTTACCGATAATTGTCCATTCCATAACATACTAATATCCTTTAACTTTTGTTTTTTCTGTATAATTCTAGAGTCCATTTTACACATATATTTGTGTATCACAACGATTTCGTCAACAATTAAAGTATGTTTTGTTCGAAATGCATATCAAACGATATTGGCAGAAAAGAATAATTCATAATCAAATAGCAGTGGAGATCACGACAAACGTTTAATCACGAATCTCTTAATAAATATATTATTTGATGTTGTAAAGTATTTTATAAATGCAAACATTATTTGAAGTAAATTGACAACAGATATTTCTTTCATTAAAGTATAAAAAGATATGTCTGTTATCAATCTACTTAAATGTTATTTTTGTATACTTTTTACTTACGTGTTATATTTTTTTTAGATATGCATCGTTTACTCAAAATATTATTGCTTTTATCTCTAAGATTTGTATTCAAAATAAATATCTTCATTTGTAAATTAATACTGCCCTTTATGAATCAAATTAAGGCATTCCATAGGAGAATATGCAATTACTATCAATTTGTTATTATTTCGATGGCAACAAAATACAAAACAGTTCATTCTTATACTTATCTACTGTTTAGTAGTTGTGGAATTATAAATGGCATAGTCGAATTCTGCTAGCTAATATATATATTTTAGTAAGAATAAGTAAAACATGCAGTCAATTTGCAAAACTAACTCGACTGCAGAGTACGCAATAATGAGTAAATTGAGGGTGGGTGTGGGTGTGTGTTTATCTTTTATTTATCCACACCCTTTTGTTGAATTGAACAAAACCCAGTTGTTTCTTTTTAGTTATATTCCCCAATAATTAACTGTCAAAAAGGTTTTTCCCTCTATTTGCCTACATAATGATGTCAATAGGAACTTTCTTTTTTATTAAAATATTTGCAACAAATACAACGTTTGAAATTATCAATAAATAAAAATAATGAATCCATTTGCTTTTTCAAAACTTATATGAAATATCACGTATTATTTACTGTAAATATAAAAGAAAGTTCGTGATATTAAAATTTTGCAGGTAGGATGTGAAAACAAAGTATTCCAAACAAAATTTAATGTTATTCTTGTTAAAGATATATCGAATATCATGCCTTAACCAAGGAAATACAACGCTGTCTGAACAATAAAATCGAACTTTTTTTGACAACAAAATGTTTTTGTTATTTTATATTTAGTTGAAAGAGAAAATAAACCGATATTGTGTGTTGCTAGAAATGTATTGCGTAATTGATTTTATTCTTATTATGGATGGGTGAGTGTGAATCTTCCTTCTTCAATAACACCCTCACCCACCCTGAAGACTGCCGATTCCGATGTGATATCGTCCATGCCTATTTATTAGTCGGCTTTGTCCATCACGTTTTTATTATTTACAGAGTTGCTCTCTGTACGCGCGTGCGAGTCACTATAAATTAAAACTAATTCAAAAATAAGAGAACAAAACCTTATTTCATTTATTTATTAACTATTCTTTATAAGTTCTTTCTTACAATTTCAATGCTCCTTTTCACATCTTCAATATCAGGATGAGTTACAGGTAATGTACGCTGATATATGTCCACGGCACGTTCAAAATATGATAGTGCTTTCGAATGGTCTTTCATACTACAATATAAATCAGCGCAGTTGTTGTACGAATTAGCCAAATCAAGATGATTTGAAGAAAGACTTTTTTCTCGAATTTCCAACGCTTTTTCGTAATATGAAAGTGCTTGCGAGTACTCTCCCTTGTGCTTATACACACTACCGATGTTGCTGTATGAAGTAGCCAAATCAGGATCATTTGAAGAAAGAGTTTTTTGTTGAATTTCAAGTGCTTTGTCGTGATATGAAAGTGCTTTCGAGTACTCTCCCATGTGCTTATAAAC
>CAJNOI010000043.1:43779-81407 GCA_905250115.1 Adineta steineri | reverse complement strand
TTTTCTCGAATTTCAAGTGCTTTCCCGTGAGATGAAAGTGCTTTCGAATACTCTCCCATTTTGTCATATACACTACCGATGTTGTTGTATGCAGTAGCCAATAAAGGATGATTTGAAGAAAGAGTTTTTTGATCAATTTCAAGTGCCTTTTCGTAAAATGAAAATGCTTTTGAATACTCTCTCATGTGCTCATACACACTACCGATGTTGTTGTATGAAGTAGCCAAATGAAGATGATTTGTAGGAAGAGTATTTTTACGAATTTGAAGTGCTTTTTCGTGATATGAAAGTGCTTGCGAGTACTCTTCCATCTCGTCATACACCAAACCAATGTTGTTGTATGAAGTAGCCAAATAAGGATGATTTGAAGGAAGAGTTTTTTGATCAATTTCAAGTGCTTTTTCGTGATACGAAAGTGCTTGTGAGTACTCTCCCATCTCGTGATATACCGAACCGATGTGGCTGTATGAAGTAGCCAAATCGGGATGATTGGCAGAAAGAGTTTTTTTTTGAATTTCGAGTGCTTTTTCGTAAGATAAAAGTGCTTGGGAGTACTCTCCCATATGCTCATACATACTGCCGATGTTGTTGTATGAAGTGGCCAAATGACGAGGATCTGAAGGGAGAATTTTTTGATCAATTTCAAGTCCTTGTTCGCAATACGGAATAGCCTTTTCATAATCGCCTTGATTTAAATAGATAGCCCCAAGCCGATTATAATAATGCGCTTGCTCACCTATATAAGATGTCTGTTCGAGTAATGTGGTGTACAAGGGTTCAGCCTTATTAAACTGACCAATAGTAAACAATAATTCACCCAATCTGTGCCATCCGGTACCACCAGCTTCTTCTCGTATTCGATCAGTAAGTAATCGTAGTTGTGGATCATCATCCGACGTTAATTGTAATTCAACTTGATAAAGTTGATTCTTATTATCGATTTGTGTAATTGCGCTCACTCGAAAGACAGTGTGCATTGAGAAGAGAATTTCTTCTTCTTCCTGAAAATAACTCATCTCTTTGATGAAAGCAAACGGTGTTGATTTAATATCAGGGTCAATAGACATTATAAAAAGAATGCCCATTGTATCCAATTTTGTTGAAGCACCTTGAGCAAAACCAAGGGACACATCTTTATCTTTACTGGTGGACAAGAAATTGTTAAATGACATAAGTCCACCTTTTGTTTTTTGAAGTTTTTCAAAGTCTGATTTCATAAGACCTTGTCCTCGATAAACTAAAAAAGGTTGTGTTTCATAACTATTGACTTGTTGCTCGTATAACTGTTTAATTTGTTCATGTACATCACGTAGAAAAAAACCCATAGTAATAATTATATCGGCATCCATTGTTCGAAGACCATAATTGAGCATAGAATAGATACCGCATGGGAAAGTATACCACCAAATAGCTAATTGAGAAGTGTATTCTTTTTCAAAACGGTCAATATTGATTGGTGATACGCTGTTAGAATTTCGACAATAGGTAGTAAACTGTTTGATGGTCTGTTCCGCATGATCCATATCAAAGAGAATTTCCTTGAATAGCTGGGTATACATAAATGTTGGCTCCAACTGATTTAAATTATCAGTTGAAGCCATTTCATCGACTGTGATAAAACTCATAGCTATTGAGTCTTGATTGAACTGCTTGATACCGACTTCTAATGCTTGACATAGATCAGCGACGCTGGTATGAATGCTCTTGATTTTGTCGCATTTTTTTACCCATTCTTCTTGTAAGATTTTAATATCATTGAAGATATAAACACTATGCAGCTGAGGAATATCATTGATGAGGGGCATTATTTGTTGAGACATAGTATCCTTGACAACGAGAATAAACTCGATGTCTAGTTGAGCATCTGTGAGAAAGTCGATGCATGCATCTCGTTGCGTAAAGACATTAACATCAGCCGTAATAGTTCGTATTTGTTTTAATGTGTTTTCATAATCTTCGTTTGTTTGGTCGATGCTGGTATCTACCCATAGGAGAAGGTAGTTTTGTGTCATACGTTGTCGTGATTGTTGAATATTTCGTGATGCTGTTGATTTGGATGATACAACAGCGTTTTCATTTGATTTAAATCCACTCATTTTGATCCTGTTGTAAATTTTTTGTTGAAGGTGAACTTGTCAGTGTATGCTGTTGTTTGAATGAAAATAATAATCACCGTTTTTTTATATAGGCAGTGACTTGTTTATTCTCGATTTTTTTGTTGCCGCTCAAGGACAAATTTCATCTAGTTACTTTTGAAAATAATATTGTATAGAGCAAGAAGCAGAACAAACCAAACACATTTGCTGGTAACATTATCGAAAGAACGAATAAAACAGAAGCCGAGATTCGAGTAAAGGTAGAATGAGAACTACAATTCTATCACCGAATTAGTTTTTGTCAAACGTCATGTTAATGTTTGGTGAATGTATGAAATTTATTATGACAAAACTAATGAGAAAAGCTATGTGAAGGGTATGGGTATCGATGTTGAGTGAACCTAATGCCAACCTACACAGATACCCACACGGATTGCGCACTTTATCCACGTTGATACACCCTCTATATCGTTAGAAATTTAATTCGGAGCGAGCCAACCAACGAGACTATTATTATGGTACATCGATCCATATTTCCTATTCGAATTGTTTCAAGGCCAGCATATTATTTCACATATATTAATGTTATATCGTAGTTTTCAGTGTCTATGCTAAAAAAATTACATTGACTCTATGAGAAATACTGACCATCTTATAGACTGATCTGTCCCATTCTATGTATGTTTTGCTAGATATGGACAATGTGGTCTCTGAAAAAGTCGAGCACAGTATATTTTTTCACATGTATCAATATGATTTTATAGCTCTCACTGACCTCTATCAAACTGAAAAAATGGCACTTTTAAATTGACAGAAAGTGACGATCGTGAGTTTCGAATGTTTCTTAGCATGGAATAAAATTACTGTGATGGGGCCAATGATCAATTTTGTTGAAAATATTATGTATTGTTCTGGAAAATCATTTTAGTGCATCTAGACTAGTATAGTGTAAAAGAAAGAAGCCTAAATTTTAAAGCGGAAGTCATCTACAGCATGGTTTTCAATTGGAACCTATTGGGGATCAACACGTCCCCGTCCTCGATAGGGTTATAAAGTAAAATTAGTCGAAAAATTATTAAAAATGAGTAAACTAATTGAATCGATGGCTCTGATAAGAAATAGAGGATATGAAATATCAATCGCTGTTGGTAAAGATTACTTATTTTATACTATTTCAGTATTTGCAAAAATAAAGCTTAGATTTATAATATATCTTAAAAGATTTTAAATGATAAATCCTGCGAAAAAAAAACTAAAGTGTGCAAGAATAGCGAGTGATATAAAACTAAAGTAGAACTGAAAAGTATTAAAATATCTAATTAGAAATTGAAATAATCATCTTTGTATGTCAGTAATAATAACAATTTTCCAATGAATGATTTAATCTTTATATTTTCAGTCATATCGAATGTATGCATGTTAGTTATTTGTTTTACATTTGAGTGAAACTAACATCTATAGTCAAATTAATGAAATGAATATAAATTTTTATTGCCTACTTTGTTACATCATTTAATTATTTATTATGAAAAAGTGCAGGTATTGATGTCGGTAACCATATGGTCATTACTAAGAGATGAATCATTATTTTTACTAGTTTTCATAGTATTAAAAGAAAGTTTTAAAATTTGAAAATCATAGTGATACAAACGAGTAACATAGTTCTTATTAAAATATTACACATATGCAGCACAAAGCCAATTTCATATAAAAAATATTCATCAGTTGTAGTTCACACTACTAGTACAATCAATTTTCACTTTTACTTCCTTATAACGCATTTGTATATGATTTTGTGAAGAGAGGAGCCGTTCATTCTAACAATTCATATTATTAAGATATATATAAGTACGTGTCTTTTTCTACTCTTTTAAAAATGTATTGTACTGATAAATAGAAATATAGATGCTATTAAAATCATAAAAATAAGCAGACAATATTTTTAACTTTTCAGTTTTTTTTTCTCATGGTCGCATGAATAAGTCATAAGTTTTTTTTCTCTTTAAAGAAAGTAAAATTATTTCTTCTATTATGTTAAGGTTGTCTCGCTGCTATGCAACGTAAAATTCATTATTTTAAGAACTGAACGAGTAAAAAAAAAAGAGAAAAAAAAGTAAAAAAAAATATAAATTATAGGAAGCAACAATTTAAAGCTAATATTATGAAGGTTTTTTTTTAACTATTGTTTCAATTTTAGATTTAATTGATAAAAATGGATCGACGATTTTTGCAATTTAAAAGACGATTAGCGACTAGACATTTACCAACGATCATTCAATTAGTCGTTATTTCTTTTGTTTTTGCTACAATTATTTATATGTCGGCTAAATTCTTTTATCCTTCGATATCAAATTTTATGGCTCCTACTACTCTACCTACAACACCACGTTCTACAACAACAACAATAAGAACAACAACACAGCAACCATTCGGTAAGCTTTAATTTCAAAAAGACAACTGAATAAAAAAATTTCATTCAAGAGATTGGATGTTTCTTTGATAAAACAAATGTAACACTTGCCGATGGTTCTACTCGTTCATTAGATGCATTAAATATTGGTGATGAAGTTCTTGTTTATTTATCATCTGGTCAATTTGAAAAAAGTCGAGTATTAACCGTATTTAATCATCAACGTTCATCTGTTCGTTTTCTGGATATATATACAACAGATGATCAAGATCCACTTCGTCTTACACCATCACATTCAATTCTTATCAAGAAAAATAATATTCAACAATCATCATTTTGTTATGATTATGCTTCTAATATTGTTATTGGTGATTTTGTTTTATCAGCACAATCAAAACCGAAACAAGTAATAAATATAAAAGAAACTATTCTCTATAATCAAACAATTTCTACACCATTAACATTTGAAGGAAATATTATCGTAAATAACTTAATAGCTTCATGTTATGCTACTTATCATCATAAATTTATGCATATATTATCAATACCCATTCGTTATTGGTATCAAATAGAAACATTTCCTCAATTTAATCACTTTATTATTCATCTTATTGAATTCTATTCAAAATTAAGCTTTTAAAAAAAAACTCATCAAAACTTTGTTTTTACTCTATCATAATGTTACAAGAAAACCATAGATTATTTCATATTTCAATAAAGGAAAAGTTATATGCTTGAATAAAGTTACTAAAAATGTATAAGCAAAAAAAAATGACATTAGATATTTTTTTATTCTTGTCTAACGAATGATTTTTCTTTTCATTTTCTCTAAAAGAAAAAAAAACAAAAATAACAATATAAATTAATCTTCTTTGGAAATCTTTTGAATTTCTTCATTTCTAGTTAAAGGATGTTCTCGATTACGTTGTAGATTATAAGATCTTGATCTTCGATGATAATTTGTTGATAAAAATGTTTTAAAACTTTGATATTTTTGTTTTAATAATGCTGGTCGAGTTTTTTCACGGACTTTGTCACGTAAAACACTTAATGTTGTTAAAATATTTCCCAAAAATAATATAAAAAATACTATTGATAAGACATAGACTTGCCACTCATGAGTAGATGATTCATGTGCTAATTGCCATAATGAATATGCATTAAATAATTGAAATAAATAGCCAACAAGAAGAAATGGAACCAAAAATGATAAACCACCTTTTGAAAAAGAAAAGATGAAATTACTTTTCTTAATTCTGATCTACTTACGAAACATCCATTGATGAAATCCTTCAATAGTTATATCCATATCATGTGTTTCTCCTAACGCACGAAGTCGATAGAGACAACCACGTTGATAATAAAATTGTAGACCCTATTAAAAAGCAATAAAGTCGAATAATTAGAAGAAAAATTCATTTACTTGAACAAAACTAAGATAAAATGAAAAGACGAAAAATTGCGTACGAAATGCTTGATAGGAAGGAGATTCAGGCCATGTTAATAGAATACCTGTAGCTACTGTTGCAATGAAATGATGCGCTCTCCACCAAGCTAGTAAAATAAAACAAAAACTATATATTCTATAAGAAAAAAAAACAAATTTACGATTAATATTTGAGCCATTAACGATTAAAATAGATTCTCGTATTGTTAATGTGCAATAATACCAAACAAGTAAGAAATGAAATAGTGCATCAAATGCACGATAACGTGATGTTAATGACCAGATAACAAGTGAAGAGACTAATGAAATACATGTAACAATAAATTTAAATTTTTCATATTCTTGTTTATATTTCCATTTATCAGCTTTATTCAATATTGAAACATCAACACCACCGAGAATTACTCTTAAATATGGATCTTTACGTGGTAATGTATCAGAGATTCTTGTTAGATATAATTCATTTGTATTTAAATTATTAGATATGATATTTAAACGTTCAGCAGATGATAATGTATCGACTAATTTATCTAATGTTGGTGATGAATTTACTGATGTTAATGGACGTAGATGAGATGGTAGACTTGATGGAGATGAGAGATTTCTACTTAATAAGAGATTTGCAGTTGATTGAGAATTTTTTTGAGTTTTCAGACTTGAGTTCAAAGTTTTAGGTTTTATTTCTTCATCTAAATTAAAGAAGTTTTTTTTACAGTTTCAACAAGTTTTTTTTCTTCTAACCTTTTTTTGCGTATGATTTTCGTAATCGAGCAACATCATTTTGTAATTGATGAATTTTTTTATTGTATTTATTAAATTGATTTCTATAGATTGTTTTAAGTGATTCAACTTCATCTAATTTTTGAACATATTCTTTATGTTTTGGTTCAAATGCACGTATTTCAGCATCAAACTCTAACCAATTATCATATAATTTCGTAAGTTTTTTATCTTCAAATGTTTCCACTTTATTTTTTATTATCATCTGTTCATCATCGTTAGAATTTCCAGGTGATGATGATAAAGGTTGATCTTCTTCTTCTTCATCTCCTGAATTTCCCAGATCAAAATGACGTTTTTCTTCATTTCCACTAATGAACATTGGATCACTTGTCATTATTTGATTTGATTTTTTTTCCTGTTATTAAAAACTCGACATCTAAAAATAAATAAAAAGAAAATAGAACTAAGTATTATCTAAATGGTATTATCATTATTAGTAATAGAAATGCAATTCATATTATTGACAAAGATCTTAAAAATGATATATTCTTCTATTATACTTAAATCTAAGTAAATAGAATCAATTTGCAAATAAGATATTTACTATTTCGAGCAATTCTATTACATTTAACAAAAAAATAATGATGAAACAAGGACGTTCGAAATTGACTATACGTTTTACACCATTTACAACATATCAACGATTTGATAATGAAACTGATCAATTATTTCTTCATGATTCAGAAGAAAAAGAAATCAGTACTACGGAAACGACAACAGGGGGTCTTACAGCACTTGAAGCAGCATGGAATGTTACAAATGCTATTCAAGTTGAGTATTTATTTTTTTATTCGAATTAAAAAAACTAAAATATGTATTTTAGGGTATGTTTTTGGTTAGTTTACCCTATTCAGTTTATCATGGTGGTTATTGGTCTTTACTCGCAATGGTTGGTGTTGCATGGATATGTACTTATACAGGACAAATACTTGTTTCATGTCTTTATGAATCAAGTCCATCGACAGGTGTATTAACAAAAGTACGATATTCTTATGTTGATATTGCTGAATATGTTTGGGGAAAACGTTATGGTGGACGAATATTATTTGTCGCTCAAAATATTGAATTATTAATGACTTGTAAATATTCCTATGAGAATAATAAAAAAAAACAGAATAGAATTATTATATTATTTTTTTTTCTTAGGTATTCTTTATTTAGTTCTTTGTGGAGAATTACTTGCAGGAAGTTTTCCACAGTTTCATATTCCTGTTCGTTATTGGATATGTGTCTCATGTTTATTTACACTTCCATATTCATTTATTCGAAGTCTTCGTTTAGTATCACGTTTTAGTGCTGGTAATGCCGTTGTTCATTTAATAATTAATATGATTATTATAATATATTGTCTATCAAAAGCATCTATATGGGATTGGTCAAAAATTCAATTACGTATAAATATTGCTTCATTTCCAACATCATTAGGTATTATTGTATTTAGTTATACATCTCAAATATTTTTACCAACATTAGAAAATAATATGCGTCATCCATCACAATTTAATGCTATGCTTGTCTTATCTCATGTAATAGCAGCAGTATTTAAAACAGGTTTTGCATTAATTGGATTTTTAACATGGCAAGAACAAACATCTGAAGTCATAACAAATAATTTACCAACACAACAATTACGTATTATTATTAATTTAACATTAGCAATAAAAGCACTTCTATCATATCCATTGCCTTTTTTTGCTGCATGCGAACTTATTTTACCAAAATTGTCTCTTACAAATGATATAACAACATGGAAAACAATTCTAGCAAGAATTCTTATTATTATCAGTACACTTCTTATGGCATTATGTATTCCACATTTTGCTCAATTAATGGGTTTTATTGGAAGTATTACAGGAGTATTTCTCTCATTAGTATGGCCTTGTTATTTTTATTTATATTTAAAAAATTATTCACTTTCATGGTCAACAGTTTTTGGTAATTTAGCAATTATTCTATTTGGTTTTATGTGTACAATATCGGGAATTATCGATTCATCAAGAGAATTAGCAAAAAAATTTCGAGAATAGAAAAAAAACGATAAAGTCGAATGTAAAAAGAAAAGGCGGATGAACCTCTCTATTAGTCTTATGGGTGCATAAGCGATTAAATACTTGCTTATATTTGTTATTAATCAATAAGTAGAAATTCTTCTTCTTCTTCTTCTTCTTCCCATTATAATCTAAAGTAAATAGAACTTCTCAAATATTTTTCTCTGCTAACATTGAATAAAACGTTAATATATAATTAATAAATAAATAGAAAGAGAAACAAATATATGTATCATAAATCTTTTATTAATGATGTTATATACTGGAAAAGAAAATAATAACAACAACGACAATATAATAAGAATCATTTCTATCACTCGTTCGATGGAACAGCTCCACTGTTTGGTTGTGATTGTTGTGTTTGATAATTATGCCAATTTGCCTACAAAAAAATAAAAATAATAAAATCAATAAATAGAATAATTTTTCTCAAAATTTACGTTTGTATCTTTCTTTTTTTCACTATTATGAGCCAAACTTTGTGTTCGTGTAAATAAATTCTTTGTTTTTTCAATAATTGTTTGATAGGGTGATAAAACTTGTGAGCCCATAACAACTGTTCCTCCTTGTGAATCAATTTTTGCATCTAAATTTGCATTACGTATTAAATTAACAATCCAACGTTCAGCTTCTTCTGGACTCATATTTAATTTTTCAGCAAGCATTCTAAGAAAATATAATAAAAATTCGAATTCAAAAAAAAACAAAATCTCAATCTTACTCAATTGTAATACAACGATGAATACGACAAAATGTTTCAAATATAAGTAATCGAGCATTTTCCATAAATTCATCCATACAACCAATAAGGAAAAAATCATTATTAAGTACAGCTGTACAATCCCGTAATTTCTTTTGTGCATTATCGAAATCAAAATGAACATAAAGACATTCAAGAAATTCTGTTATTGGATCACGAAATGCATATGATTCCTAAATGAAAATAATATTTTAATAGAAAGATAAAAAACATTTTTTTCCTATAATAAACCTGTTGAATAATTTTAACAAGTTCTTTCAATACTCTGTCATTTTTTTTTCTTGGATTAATTATAACAGCTGCAGCTAAATAACGTAATAAATGTGGTGCCGTTGTTTGTAAAGTATTTAAATATATATTGGTTTGATTTGTTGATGTTGATGCTGCTGAATTAAGAAATAATTGTACGAGATCATCACGACCTTGTGGATGATTAAAATAAACGAATAATGACCAATGAATAAACCATGTACGTTGATGTAATAAATCTATTGGTGAACGAGAATTATTATTTTCAATGGCAACTTTTAAATGATTTAAATCATCATATGCTTCATCCCAACGTTGCATAAGAATTTCCGATGCTAATTTACCCCATAAACATGACATCATATTTTTATCATTATTTGGAACCTGAAAATATTTAGATAGATCATTTTGTTAATTAGAAAATAAACTTACAAGTGCTCGATAAAGACCTAAATTTGCAGCTGCTCGAGAATAATCACCACAATCATAAACATAACGTGCAAATGTATGAAGATCATCGACCATACTTCGTTCAATCTAGTTAGATAGAAATATATTTATTTAAATAATTATTCACATATGCTATCTATTCTAATATAGATCTGTCATAAAAGATTAATTACAATCTATTTGTCTAACTCTACATATGACATGTCATCATCGATCTACAAAAATAGATTTTGTTGAAATAAACATACATTGAATTTTTTGTGTAAAAAGTCTAATGCAAGCATTGAATCACTATTTCTAAAAGAAGAAAAGAATTTTTTTTTGTTAATTATATTAATTTGCAAGGTATTATTACCGTTGATTTTCAATAAGTCGAGCTGCATCTTCAGTAACAGCAGCATCGAGTAATGGTTGAACTGCTTCGGAAAGTTCATTAAAACGAGCTACAATTCCTTCACGTTTATCAACTAAACCTAAAATAATTTCCAAATATTAAAATTCTATTTGCTTTTTTTCCACATTAAATTAATAAAACCTTTTGGTTCGATTCCATCCGGATGAAGTTTATTATGAATATCAAGTTGAAAATCAACCATAGTCGTATGTTGTAAAAGATCATATTTAGCTTGAAGAATGTCTTTCTCATCAAAGATCTAAATAAATGATCAATTTCAAAATAATAATATAATCTTATGTTATGATTTTTTATTACATTTCGTTCAGTTAAAAATTCTAATAATGGAAAAACAAGATGTCGATCGAAATATCGACCTAATTTTGATGTTAAATCATATTCAGCCATCTAAAAAAACAAAAAATATTACTAACAATAAAAATACGGATACTAAGAACGAGTAAAATATATATTTTTTTCCATCGATTCATCAGAGTGGATAGATTAGTAATCGAATCAAACATTTTCAATAATGACATAGCAATTCAAAGTATTTACAATAAAATGAAAATGTCGAAATTTATTCGACATTAAATAATAGTATTTTGAAATTATATCATGGTAAATTCGATATTATATACATATTTATTAACTACAAGTGACATCTAGATTTTATATTTAAATTTTACGAAAATATTTATTTATTTATTTTCAATTAGAAATAACGAATTTTTTCAAAAATTTTTAAATAAAAATTCATTAATTAAAAATTAAAGAGGATAATTGTAAGGAACAATGGTTTACGTTGATTGTTCGAATAGTATCAAAAGCGCCACTTTTGTTTAAAATTGAACATTGATCATAGCGACAAAAACGAAGTTGTTCAGTTTTAAAGACAAAAAATGTTCCTTATTACACATCTGAACTGTTAATTTAATTTCTACAAATTAAAAAATTGTACAAGATTATCATCTGTGTCATATTTCATTGATTTATACGTAATGAAACCAAAAAATAATTTATATCATACAATGTTCATCGATCCGGGATGATTCAATTTCGAAATGGTTTGCTTTTTTTCTTCGAAAGAATTTTCTACATAATTCAATTTTTATTTTTGTTCAGATCGTGATTTCATTGCAAGATCTACATTTAACCACAAGAATCATCATTGATTAGATTGGTAAGGATTATATTTATTTATTTACTTATGAAGTTAAGAAGTCTTAGAAAATATCCCAATTCATTAATGAATATAAAATAAACATATTTTTATTTCTGAAAACAAGTTGAAACAGATAGATCTGACATGTATTAATATTATTTATTTTGTTATAATAAACACATATAAAGTTTGACAATGTCATCCGTACGAAATATATTCTTTTTATGTATCTTGAAAAAAATAATTGTTTGAAACATTAATAAGAGTGTCATATGAAGATCATTACCGATAATATCTTATTACTAAAGTAAGACAAGTAACTTTGAGTCTTTACAGGTCAATTATTATTATCTCTTCTTAAACGAAATGAGCTTCCTATGTACCGGTGAATAAAATTTTATAAATCATACTTTTAAATTGTACAGGTTTGTATGATATCAAAAATAATACCCTCAGTATTTCTATACCTATAAAAGATAAAAAACGAGTGGACACAGATCAATAGCGAAAAACAGAAAAAAACTAAACACATTCCGTCGTATGATTTAGACGATATCAGTCACCGATGATCAAATTCAACAACATTTATTTGCAAACAATATGTCGATCAATACAATCTGTCGAAAAAAAAGGAACAAATCAAATTTTATGAATGAACTATATTACTTATGTACTCTTTATTTTAAAATACATTTTTTCTGTTCAACTTTTTCAGATTGCATTCAACTACTCAATTGTACAAATATAAAAAAATTGTTTTCGCTAATTGATCTGTGTCCTTATACTCTCGTTTATTCGTCTTTTTTTTCGTTCATTTTTTGAAATAGAAAATATTTTGTAAATTATTGTCATTTTTTTTAGATCAGTTAATCTAACTGATAGGAAACTATTATTGTGTATCTAACTACATGATTTAAACACATATTGGCATTTGAAAATACATAAAAATGAGTGGTAGTCAAGAAGAATTAGTTAAAGAATTTGTCCACGAGGTTTGTTTAATTCATATTGTATATTTAACTTATATTATCTTCTATATACATAGCTTCAAAGTATAATGGATAATCGTCCACCGATATCTAAAGCAAAGATGATGTCAATTACAAAATCAGCTTTGAAAGCAATCAAATTTTATAAATATATTGTAATGAATGTTGAAAAATTTATTATGAAAGTAAGAAAAACAATAAAAATTTGTTTATATGACTTATAAAATAAAATTTATTTTTAGTGTAAACCTGAATATAAAATTCCTGGTTTATATGTGATTGATTCAATTATACGACAATCTCGACATCAATATGGAGTTGAAAAAGATGTTTATGGAGCAAGATTTGCCAAAAATATTCTTACCACATTACATCATATTGATAAATGTCCACCTGATGATAGAGTAAAACATTTTTATTTAAAAAAACGTTTTAGTTTAAAATCTTTTCTTCTTTCTAGAATAAAATTACACGTGTATTGAATTTATGGGAAAAAAATGCTATTTTTCCATCTGATTTAATCCGACAACTTTTTGAAGTACATCAGTTTAATGTAAATACCGATGAAGTATCAGCTGCAGGTAAAGAATTTTATTATTTTGTAAAGAGATAAATATGATTTGTTTTATTTTAGTTGCACCTTCACATGATAAACCGAGTAGTGAAGTAAGATATTTATTAAAAGATTGTTGAAGAAATAAAAATAAATACTATTTCTTAGAAGTCTTCCAGTGGCAAAGAATTGGATCGTTTTCGTGAATTACAAGAAACATTAATGCGTGCATCTGCTAAAGGTGACCCAGATACAACATCTATTCTAACCGAAATACAACAAATAACAAATCAATTATTAGAATCTCAAAAGAAATCGACAACTGCAAATAATTCAGGTGATGAACCATCATCAACAACAACATCAATTATAAATCCAATTGAACCTGTACAATCTAATGTTGCTGTGAGCATGACATTTTTTTATTCTATTGTAATAAATTTCATATTCTTTAGAATGTTCTTGATGATTTTGATTATGGTTCAGATAATGATGATGATGAACCTCGACGACAAACAAATACAAATATTACATCTAGTTTTCCTTCACATAATATTTCACAGCCCATACAATATCTTCCGGTAAGATTCGTATTAAATTTAGAAAATAATGCTAAGTATTTATTTTTAGCCACCACCGGGAATGTTAATCAATCCTAATCATTCAAATACAGTTTCATTTCCTATAACTGATGCTAATAATATGTCAATATCTATGTCATTTGATCCAACACATCCACCACCAATCTTTTTTCAACAACCATTACCATCATCACTTTCTACACAACAACATCAACAGATACATTTTAATGACAATCGTCAAATGTTACATCAGGTTTGAATTAAGAAAACGAAAACTAGAATTTAAATAATTAAATTTTATTTTAGCCAACAGATGTTGATCTTCGTCCAGAAGATATGGAATCAGATATAACTGATGATCATCATCAGCAACATCATTCTCGTATACCAACGTCATCACCATCACGTTTTCATTATAATCGTCGTCGTTCTCGTTCACGTTCACGTTCACATTCACCATCTCGCGAATCGAAACGAACACGTTCATCATCAAAGTATAATATTCTATTTAAAATTTTTGACAAAATTCATTGAAATTTTCCTAGTTCAATTGATCGACGAGGTTCTGCAACATCACGTTTAAAAGAAGTTGAAAAACGTGAACGTCATCGAAAAGGTTTACCACCACTCAAAGAAGATCATCTTGTTGGTTAGTTAGATTATTTTAATAAATAATAATAAAATATATATTCTCTTATATTTTCTTTTTAAAGTTAGTTCAAGAACACTTTGGCTTGGACATTTACCAAAAATAATTAGCGAGATTGATTTACGTGAAACATTAGAACCACATGGAGAAATAACCGATATTAATGTAAAATTGTCTAGAATAAAATTATGAAATATTTTTTGTTTTTTATTCAAATAGAATATTCCTCCACGTGGTTGTGCATTTGTTTGCTTTAAAGAACGTTCGGATGCATCAAGATGTTTAGAAAAAATGAAAGATTATCGTTTTCATGGAAATCCAATTAAAGTATACATTAAATATATATATCTAAATATTTTATTACAAAAAATTATTTTTATTTAGATTGCATGGGCAACAAATAAAGGTTTAAAAAATCGTTTTAAAGATTATTGGGATGCTGAACATGGTTGTACATATATACCTTATTCAGAATTAAAAGATATTCCTAATTTAACAGCATTAGCTGAAGGTGGAACTATCGATGACGAATCAATACCATCATCATTAAAACGTTTGTTTTATTTTTCTTGTTTTTTTGTTATATTAATAAAAAAGAAAACTTTTTTTAGCTGCTGTGCCACCAATGATACATCATGACATTACTCCATTAGTTCATCATCATCAACAACAACAACAGCAACAACAACAACAGCAGCAGCAGCAGCAGCAACTGCAACTGCAACAAAGACAACCACTTATTCATCAACAACCATCATTTCCACAACAAGAATTTCAACCACAACAAAATCTTCAACATGGACCAACAACTGTTCATTTAGAATCAACGAATCGTTTACCACCAGGGTCAACAATCTTAATGGGACCACCTCATGAATCTTCGATACATGTTGGTTTACCTGTTCAAATGATGCCACCCGGTGCACAACTTATTCAAGTACAACAACATCCACATGGACAACCTTTACAAGTTGTTCAACGTATTCCCGGTAAATTCTTTTCTTCTTAATCATAGAAATTCATTTTTTATCTATAATTTCTTTACCTTTAACATAGGTCAAATGTTTCATAATAGTCAGATTGTTCACCAAATGCCATATGGTCATGTAATTAGAACAGCTCAACCTGGACAAACTATTCAATTACAACATCATCCTGCTGATTTAAAAGTAATTAAAATTAATATTTAATCGAAATGATAAAATAAAAAAATTAACTTTATTTTTAGGATTTAAATGCACAAGCATTTGCTCAAGGTATGTTGTTTTTATTTTTATAATTTTGCTTCTAATATATTTAAGTTCTTTAATGAGAAAGAATTAAATAAATTATAACCAAAAATAAAAAAAAACGAGCGAATGTATTTTAATATATCACTATATAGGTGGTGGATTGCATCTGTTAACAAATGCAAATTCAGTACCAACTCATCATCATTTAATGGGAACTACTTCTGTAACAACAGGAGTTCCATTAACTACAGCTACTTTTGCTCATACTGTTGAGGGTAAACATTCAATCACTTATAGTTATATTGATCTGCACATATCGTAGTGTTCTCTTTCTTATATTTATCTCTTGATTGCATGCTAATATTCATAATAATTAATTAATATCAATTTATTTTTTATTTAGTTGAGATTTAATTTTTTTGTTTGTTTAATTAATAGGACCTTCTCTAATCAAATTTCATGATGATTCTCATCGACAAATTTCACCATCAGGACATTTCGATGAACATCATCATCATCATCATCAACAGCAGCAGCAGCATCAGCAGCATCATCATCATCATCATTTATCATCAACTGATGAATCATTAGTTCGTTTATCAACATCATCATCTACACATTTTCAACCACAACTTACGACATTACAACCATCATTACTCGGTGCACCATCATCACCACGAAGTATTCATCATCATCATCAACAACAACAACTTGAAAATAATGTTATACAAGGAGGACGACCACCACCATCACTTTTGCAAATACCAGTTAATAATGATGAACAACAACAACCATCATTTCCACGACGAATAAGTCGTTTTGAAGAACGAGAAAGTGTCCCACAATCACATGATAATAATGCAAGTTATCCATCATTTCGAGGTGGACGACCTAATTATAATGATCGTATGACTTCTAATACTATGTCTAGAGGTTTTAATCGAGGAAGAGGAGGTAAGAAACTTTAGAAAAAAAAATCGTTAGTATTAAACTAATAAATTTATTTTTAGGTAATGGTGGAGGTGGAGGTAGTGGCGGTCGAGGTTATAATAATAATGATAGAAGTTTTCGATCGGATAATAATGATAATAATCCTGGTGGATTTCGAAGTCGAGGTGGTTTCAATCGAGGAGGTAAGTTTTTGCTTTTTTAAATCACTCTCATTTATTACTTCTACTATATGGTTAGGTCGTGGTGCTGGTGGAGAATTTCGATTTCATGGTCGCGGTAATAACAGAGTTAATCATGAACATTCACCTACACGTCGATCATCTCGTAGTCCTGATCGTCGTTCATCTTCGAGTCGTAAAGATCAACATTCAGATAAATACTCTTCAATAACTGGATTTTCTGGACCACCAACTGATGATTATTCTCACCGTTCGCTACCAAGTGAAGCATTACGTAAAAAAGATAAATCAAATTCAGAGCTATCATCAAATGATTCCAATAATAAATCATCATTAACTATTGATGAAACAATCGGTAGCAGAAGTGGACATACTGATTAATATATTATTGGTTTGATTTCCTTTTTTCTTTATGTTTCATTTATTATTATATCTATTACACGGTTTTCTTTTTGTCATTGATTCTACATGTGTTGCTTTTCTTTCTTTTTTTTTGTTTCTTTTCGTGTTCGATGTGAATGTACAGCATTATGTCTCGATTGTTTTCTTTTGTTTTTCATGCACACCTACACATATTCAGGATGTTTGATAACGAAATGAGAAAAAAAAACTACAATAAGTTTTTAGTAGTAAGATAAGAATGAAAAATCAATCCAGTGTATATATATATATATCATTAAGTAAGGCAGATATTTTTAATATGAAAGTGATAAATGAATATTGCAAGATATCCAGACTTTTATGAGTAGAAAGGATATGCTATAATCAATATGATGATATCTATGAAAGCAGCAACAATGTTGAAACATTCATCTCTAATAGTCATGAACTATACTTTTTAGTCATATGATATACCATTGATTTCTCTTCTCTTCGCAATAGATGTAAAGCATATTTATCAGAAATAAAGAGAAGAAGAACTTTCCTAACATTCAAACGATTTTGACAATATATATAATCTATTATCGCATCGTATTATTAAATTATCGTCGATAAAAGATTCATTATATAATACTGACCTTTCCATCATCAATAGAATTTTACATTACATACAATCTAAAAATGGAACAGTGAATCAACATAGTATACCATTGAGAAAATAACTTTAATTCTTTATTATTTTAACAAATATTTATTTGTTATAATAAAGAATGATACATGGAAATGATAAAAATAAATAAATGACTATAACTGATATTTCAAATTCTTTATCATTGCTCGTTATATTTAGGAATGTTTTAATGAGACGGAGTGTTCGCCGTATAATATCATATGCTCATTAATTACACTAGAATAAATATTGTAGGAATGATTGACTTAAAGACTTATATGTCGAAATAAATATATAGATTTATCGTTAATAATTCAGTACAACAGAGTTATTAAAATGAAATAAGTAAAAAGCAATTTAGATACATTGTAATGAATAAGAACTGAATTGTTTTTTTCTCTACACGTTGTCTGTAATATGGAGTTTCATAATCTCTATAGTTCCGCTAGATATCTATATACTAATTTGTTTCCTGCTAATTTTTTTCTCATACAAATTCATTATCAAATGTTAATCAAGTACATAATACATCTATTTCTCACATTTTTTCAATTGAACTAATCTCAAAATAAAAACTGTAACCTTTCAAGAGATTTATAATAATTTCCGCTTTAAAATTGTCAAGAACACTTTACAACAATTAAAATAATCGACAAAAATAAAAATACATTTAATGAGATACTAGTTCGAAATTGATCAAGGGATTATAAATGAAGTGACTGAAAAAAATGATAAAGTTCTATACATTTTACTTGTTCATTCTTTTCATTGATAATGAATGATACCATTTGTTCTCTACTCAATTGACATTTTTCACATGGTACATATTTCCTGAAATATACGACAATGTATCTAAGAATGAAGACAACCATGTTGTTTATGTCTCTTTAACGAAGATTAACATATCATAATTCAATATGAATTTATTTGATCACAATCGATTAGCTAACAAAAAAATCTGACAGATATTTTCGAGTTTTCTATTGGTTCTAACTTTATATTTCTAATCTGAAATATTATAACATCAATTAAAATTCTATTTGTTTGAAGATCATAGTAGAAGAATCTACGATAAATTTCCGGTCTCCATTAAAAAGAAACATTTTAGAAAATCATAAGAGTGTAAAGAAGAACACTTGTCATAATGATTTTGACATTGAGATCGAGATCAATGAAAACTATTAAAAAATAAATTTTGTGATTCATATAATGAGATGGAAATGAAAAGTATTCATAAAATAAATACAAAATTGTAATTCTATAAACATTGGCGCGTTTATTTTTTTATAGATATTTGTTGATCTAATATTGATAAAATGTTTTGTATAAATATGATATTAATAATTATATTTATTCCTGTATGTGTTTCTGATATACCATATCTACTTCGTTCATATCCTAGTGATTCCATTGTTATACAAACATCCTTTACTGATGGTCCATGTGTAGAATCAACTAAAACATTATCATTTCTTCAAGGAACAGACAATGCATCGTTGTATCACAGTGAATGTTTTCATAATTCAGACGATTCAAGTCTTATATGTAAATTAGGTCTTGGAAATGCTAGTTTATTACTTAATTTAGATAATTATCCACTTGATAATATTAATTTACTTATTCTATTTGTTCAAGAATTTTCCTCAGACAAACTCATACCTCGTGTACTTGATTTATGTTTTATAAATCGTTTTGGTAAATCATTACGAGAATTAGCTATATGTGGTTATCAACCACCTCTTACTGGACTATCAAAACATAAGTATTTACATATACTTGATATACCAGCTTTAGCTATAGTTGCTTCAAATATACAAACATTACTTATAAGTGGTATTGATATTCATTTCAACAAAAAAAAAATCTTTTTTTTTCATTGTATTTTTTAATAGGTGTTAATTTATGGCAAAGTGTAGAATTGCGTCAATTTAGTTCGTTAAAACATTTACTTATAATACAAGGTCGTAAGTTTTAGAATAGAAAAGATTATTTTTTAATTTAATTCCATATTAATTGTCTCGAAAAGGTACTATACAAATGAAATATTATCATTCTCCATTTTGTGCTGATTGTGAAGGTGCACATCCAACAGAAGAATTTTCATTTCATTATCTTATTCCCTTATCATCTCAATTAACTTATTTTCTTTATGATTCTCCTTTGGACTATAAATCATGCAAATATGATTTACTTAAAAAGATTCGATCAAGTTCAACAATTTCAACATTTATCGTAGCTTCAAATACATTTTTTAATAATTTAAATGAGCCAATATGTCAAACATGTGCAAGTGGTTTATGCCCTTTATTATCTATATGTCTTGATGATAATAGTGTTGAAGAACGTCGAAATAAAAATCAACCATTTGAATGTTTATGTGTTGAAGAAATAAAAGTTGAAAATGAATTTCTATTATGTAATTCAATGTCATTACATCAACCAATGTATTCAACAAGATGTAATCATACTCCATCATTTTGGAAATATGTAACGCGATCAATGATTATTGTAACAATATATATTTTATGTTCAATCATTGTTTTTATTTGTTCAACTATTTTCCTTATGAAAACAAAATAAAGTTTTTTTCTATTTATTTAAAAAATATTTAATCAAAATAGTTGAATATAATGATAGGCATTTATTTGAATGAATTCTTCTTATAGTTTCCTGTCCTACTTGCCCCTTATATTGATTTGATTTATTTGTTAGTAGCAATAACTTGATAGATTGCTGCTTGCATGCCACTCAACATCTATACACTTTGATTATGACTTCCTTGTTTTGCCTGTTTGCCTACAAGCACCGCCAGAGATTTGTTTGCTCACCAAATTGGCTACTGCTAACAGTCATCTTATTTCAAAAAAAAAAGAAAGAATTCATTAGAATTCCGTTCCACTTATACCCTCAAGTGTGTTCTCCCTTCTTCATCATTTTCTCCTCCTTTTCTTTTCTTGTACACATTGCATGAGACTCGTTGTGTCCAAGTATCGTCACAGCTTACGACCACTGCAAATTGGGCTCGTTTGATCAGAGCATGCGTGCGCGTCGTACAAGAGAAATCGAGTTGTACGTCTCATTTTCTCTTTCTCTCTGTTTCTATTTCTCTCTATCTTGTTGGTAGTAGCATTGAAAGAGAGTCAAAAAAAAAGAAGAAAAAAAAAAGGAAAGAGAAAACGTATTTCCGGATGGTCGCGGCAGTCTTCTCATCTCTACCACGTACTACTCATCATCATCACCACTGCGGTTAGATGCCTTAGGGAAATGCTTTGTTAAGTTAAAAAAAGAAAAAGAAATCGAGAGAAAGGAGAGGAGAGAAAAGAAGACGAAGCAGAAAAAAAAATTAGCCGTGTGAATAGAATCATATCATTTTAAATAAAATAACGGCTAACATAAAAGATGTTTGCTGTTCCTGAGGTCGACGACGATATTGATAGTTCAACTCCGATAGAACCTAAACAGTCGACTACGTTGCCTGAAGCAACAAACAAATCTCTTTCATCATCGTCACCACCACTTCCTTCAGTTGAAAATGTAGAAAAAAATTTAAATAAAATGTCAGTTCCACCACCGTCAGTACCACCACCATCAGCACCAGTTACTGCCAAACAACATCGTTCACGTCGAAGTCTTTTTCATCGCAATACAATTCATATATGTGATCAAATTGTTGACCGAGTGTAAGATCTTTTTTTTCCACTGTTACTTTTTTTTTTGTAATAATGATGTCTGATTTCATGATATATGCATGTGCGGGTCAGTGCACACACAAATAGACAAAGAATGAATAGGGACTAATAATAGATACCGACAGAGGCGTCATTGACGCCTGCTTGTGTTTTCTGAAGCGAGAGTGAATTAGATGGTTAGCTACTAGAAGTAGCCTTAGTATCATGGGAATACGGACTAAATGTCATATGTCACATTAAAAAAGGAAGAAAAAAAAAATGTTTCGTCTAACTGTCACACATTATAATGAACCTTTTTTCATTTATATCTTTATACATATTATACATATGTACTTAGTGTGTCTGCTCTCTTCATCAATGATGAAAAAGGTAAACGTGTTGATAGAAACGACTATCGTTACTATTCTTCGCATGATACTTATAGAAAGAATGTCTCCTTCTTTTCCTTTTCCTCTTCATTCGTTGATGGATGACCGGAAACAGTTGTTGCTAGTCCTGTGACATTCGATAAATCTTGTGCTTGAATGATGCTGTAATCACATACACATACTTATAGGCGTAACCTATATATGTAACACGCAAAGATGAAAAGAAGAAACGACATTGCTCAGAAATCTGAGAGAGAGAGGAAAAAGAGTTAGTGCAGGTACTATCTCTTAATACATACATATATACATATACAAATATATACAAGAACAGAAAATAAAGACTTTGATTGTCACTTCCTTATCCATGTTTCTTATAGATAACTTTATTGGTATATAACATCTGCTATTAATAGTCAAATAGAAAATGAATTTAGCCGATGGCAAAAAAAAATTCTACACCATAGAAGATTTTTAGTTGAAGGTGACATAAGAAATAAATATAAATATAAATATTTCTGGCAAGCGTACATATCTTAAGTATTGGAATGAATGACAAGCAATCGTGATTTGACTCAAGTAAACAGAAAAAAAACATAAGGACTATTCATTTGGAATGCAACAGAGGGAGATTACATCAGTATTATATGTATACATAACCGTTTGTTAGTCTGTACAAGCTAAATAGTTTCTATTCTTCTTATCTATTTTCCTGTTTATTAAATTCATCGAAAAAAAAACAAATAGTCATCTATTTATTTTTTTTTTTGTTATTCTTATATTTTCTTTTTTGAGTATTATATATAGAAGAAAAACGATCTAAGCTACTTTTTTCTTCTGATAATGTCTTTAAGATTGATTCACAGGTAAGCACCCGAAGTATTAATCTTTCTATTATTATTCCATATGTGTTTATATATATATAAAAAAAGAAAAAGTCGTGGGTGTTATAAGTCTGTCATACATTTGTAATGATTGTACCACTAGCGATAATCACTTATTTTTTTTTTATCATCATATAACAGAAATCTACCATGAAGAATCAGATCATAAATTACTAACATATATATCTTGACAAATTGAATTATATATTTAGAAACTAACGAAAGTTTATTACTATTTGAGACAGAAAAATATTTTCTTTATCAGATTGTCAAGATTTTTTCTTTTTTCTTTTTTTCTACTTCACTTAATGTCTTTTAGATGAGAAAATTGCACACCTATGTCTCTTCATTTTCTTTTATTATGACATATTATTAATAAGAAAAAAATGACACCATTTTCCGTTTTTATTTTATCATAAATAACCATCTTTTCTTTCTTTTTTTTTGCTTCTTCTTCTTCTTTTTCTCCTTGTATTCTAAGACCTTAGAATAACATTATTATTCTCTGTTCCTAGAATCTATTAAAAATAATATTGAAAAAAACCGATGGATCATAAACGCTTTTGCATATTCGCGTGATAATATTTGACAGCAGCTGTATGATAATGGACATAAAGCAAAATTACTAAATGAAAATAATATATTTTTTGCGGTTTTCCTATACAATATTTAATAGTAAATTATTAGATATTCTTATTTCAGAATCATATTTGTATCTTGTCTAATAAAATCTGACAGTATGCTGATTCCTTAGAGATTTTTTTTATGCAAAAAATTATATGTTCTTCTTCTATGAATAGAATGATTTATCTATCTATTCATGTAACCTTGATCAACATCATTCAAAAGTCGACAACCTTATATATGTATATACATAGCCTTGGCATTCCATTAGAGATGAAGAGTTGATCAACATAAGAGAAAAAAAAAGAACATCATACTATCGTCCTATTTATAATTCCTTATATTTGTATCATAACAGTCTATAAATCTTTAACATTATAATATTTTAATTAAATTAAATATATAAACAAAACAAAACGAATTCTTCCATTAGTGACAATTAGTTAATTGTTTTACTAAATAGTTGTAATCATTATTTTCTTATTAATCTTTACTGTCTTGTTAGAGTTAATGCATATCTTTCTTTTTTTCTCTTCTTTTTACGAAATAAATTCTATCTCTTCTCTATTTACACATATGTTATGGACAGATATATAATAGTTTCATAAGTGTAGTGATACAATCTCCGTTTTTTTTTCTGCTTCCTATTCGCATGGGTGTTGTTGTTGTTGTTTTTGGAAGACGATTACTAACGAGAATTGATAGATACCGAACAGCTTCTTGCTATTATTGTGATGCATCATTTTTGTCGTTTTTTTTATCAGCAACTGCAATCAAATAAGAGAGAGAAAATCGAGTATCAGTAGTTGAATGCTTGATATTTATCGACCAGCTTCTAAAAGATGCAAACAAACAGGTAATAGAGAACAAATGATTGACATTATTTTCTAACTAAAAAAAGTTCGTGACAACATACTAATGTCATTCTACTGAATAATTAAATATATGTCTCTACCCATCTCACTAACAGTGTGACACCTTATTAAAGGTCGTTTTTAGTTGAGAAGCTTGGTGAAATAAATATGAATCGCGGTTGTTATTCTCGGTATGATTATTTAGTTTGAGAAGAACCAAACGTCAATGATTAATCGTAAATATTCCTATCTCTTTTTCTTTTTATTATGTTTTTGGATATGCGAAAGAGAAGAGAAAAGAAAAAAGATATAAATGCAGTTTGAATATCTCTTTTTTTTCCTCATTTTCTTTTTTTTTTCTTATTTTTACCACAAACATACTTACACGAAAATATAAAATAGGTCTGTAAAATAAAAAAAAGGGAGATAAAGTTAGAGAACGAAAAACATATTTTGTACGCGTGTGTGTGTGTGTTCGAATCAATCGAGAACAAAAAAAAAGTAGAAAAAGAGAAACGCACTTATTTCTTCTGTCTTCATTATACGATTAACTTTTTTTGTGCAATCTATATATTACACGTGTGGCATGTCATCCATAATGAAAACAGTAGTTAAAGAAACAACTACAAATCCTAAAGAACAATTACCAAAGAAGAAGAAGAAAACTACTATAAAAGAGACAACATTATTAAACTCTAATATTTCTTCTTCTTCTCTTCCTAATTTTAGTACAGCACATCAACAACATCATTCAGCTCCACCACAACAAAATCAAGCATCAAAAACAGGTTTACAATCTATAAATGAAAATCTCGAATATTTACCTACGAATGGAACAAACGAACAACAGCAACAACAACAACAACAACAACAACAAGATATAACAAATTCTCGTTTTCCTCGTTCAAGTACAGTTCCTTATCCAGCTTACGCAACATTAAGAAAAGGTGGAGGAAATCGTGTTCCTTCACATTATTATTATACGGATTATCCAACATTTATTCACGGAACGGTTTCACCTGCCCAAGCACATACCTATTTCAATACACGTCAACCATTATCATCAATAAATACGAATTTTCAACCAATATCACCGCATCATCAACAATATACTCAGCGACCTGTGGATGTTCTTAAACCAACATTTTTAATTGTATCAAAAGAAGCTGAACAACAATTAACATCTCAACTTTCAACTTCAACTTCACCTATACCACCAATAGGATCTACTACAATAAAATCATCATCATCAAAACCAATGATGAAAAAATCGGATACAAAAACACAGGAAAAAACAACTACCGTTACGGATCAATCATCACCTACTTCACGAAATGTCGAAGTTCAAACAAATAATGATTCACCAACTCGAACAATGTCAACAGGAATACCAAATATAGATAATACCCATCAACATATTGGCCTTATTGCTGCTACACCTAATCCATCACCATATGTTCATTTTGTTAATGTAGCTTATTCAACACAATCTCCACAATTTTTCCAAGATGGTCCACCAGAAACATCTATCATGCAAGATGAATTTATTAATATCAATGATTATCATCATCCATCGGCTAGTATTCGATCAATGCCAAATATTGCCTTGGCACAAGGTAAGAATAGAAAAAGATGCATTTCTTCATATTGATATTCAATAGAAACGTATATTTTGACACTAATAATATACATATACAAACTCCTCCCATCGATTTCCTGTTCTCTTCTATACGTTAATCTTCAACTAATATTGCATCATAGACAAGGTTCTTCGTTCGTCAATCATTAGTCTTATACTTATATATATATATATATCCTATACATGCTTTATTCTCCTTTTAACAGTTGTCGCATAAACATTCTTCTTTTTCTTCGATATGATCTAATCAGAATAATAATAAAAAAAAAAGAAAAAATCTCTACTTCTTTTTTCTTGTTCTCTTTTTTTATAGTCTCGCCTCATCATTTATATGGCTCGCCTACTTTACAACACTATCATCTTTCGCAACAAATATATGACGAACAACAACAACAACAACAGCAACAACAGCAGCAGCAACAACAAGCACCGTTAACAAGTACGGAATCAACGGGTGTTCGATCAGCAACAGGACCTCAAATGGGACCAACATCAAAAACTATACGTGCTGAAATAGGAGAAACAGATGAATCAAGTTTAGCATCACTTGATTTTGCTCATACTGATTTCATTGATATGCCTGGTTCATGGAAATATCGATCATTACCAGATGGACGTTCAGTACCTGTAACAGCAGGAGGAAGACGTTATCGTGCACCAATACCTCAATCATTTCTTGATTTTCAACAATATGCCAGTGATTCCGAACAAGTTGTACGTTCATCTAGTTTTCGTCATAATCAATTACAACAACAACCTTTAATTCAAGTACGTCAATTTGGTTCTATACCAACAATTAATAGGTAAACATCACGAATTATTTTAAAATACAAAAAATATGTCATTTTAAATATTAAAATTCTAGACCATTTGATTCAATTCGAAGTCAACCAGGAGTTCAATTTGGTCCAACAATACGTTTAAATGAAAAAGATATTTTAAAAATTGGATCATTCTATCAAAGTATAGGTACACTTGTATATGTTGCTCGTAGTATTGCTACATTATATACATCAGATTTTGATGCAATGGCTAATTTAAAAGATTGGAAAGTACTTTATACAGGTGTACCTATATGGCTTTTTAATACGGGTATGAATCCTAAAAGGTAAATATCACAAAACAAACTTCTATTTTATATAAAAATAAAAATAATTTTTCTTCTTCTAAAAGAACTCGTTGTATTCGTTTAATAATATCTGAGCTTGGTTCAAGTTTTACACTTTGGGATACAATTGTTAATGGCGCATCCGATGTTCGTTTACCGAAAGCACGTCATATAACATTAAAATCACTTGAAACAGGTACAATACTTGCATTAAAATTTGATGATACAAATGCAACAGATGAATTTCATCAATATTTTGTTAAATTATCATGTGATCCACGTAATGCGGATTTATTTGATATATTCAATGCAAAACGTCGTCGACCTGTTTTTATTTTACGTAAGAAGAAAATAAAAAAATCTGCTATATCCAAACCATCGGAATTCAATCATATAACCAAAGTAGATGAACATGATAAAGACTCATTATATACTTATTCGGTGCTTGTCGATGATGGAGCTCTTGTTGGTTAATACGAAAAACAAAGAAAAAAATAGAACCTTTTTTTTTTATTCTAACTTCATATTATGTTGTCTTTGTCTTTATGTATGCCTATATATGTATCTATGTCAGTATGAGTGAGTGTGTGTGTGTTCTTTTTTATACACGTATATTATAAGTATTGTGTTGGTTATCTTCATGTTTAACATCTGTGGGGGACTTTTTACTTTATAACCCATAAGTAAACATATACATATATATATATATATTCGGATTCGTTTATTAAAGTAAGATAAGTGAATCAAATAAGATTGTTTGATTGACCTTTTAAAGAAATCTCAAATATCGACTACTACCTGCTTTTGATTATAGACGATAAGCTTAGAAGTGAAGAAATTGAGAATATGATCTTCCTTTTTTTTTATTTCTATTGTCAATTTTGATTGAATTTGTAATATTTTTTATATACAAATGGAATTTATTATTTAATCATAAGGGAAAAGAGAAGAAGAAGAAGAAAAAAAAGGCGGCATTAGAAAATAGATGAGAACTGTCTTGATTAATTTGCATCACTAATAGCTGTATCTTTTTATTTCCATTTGAGAGTTGGATTATTATGATGAACAAATTATATTCTATGACAGATGGAGATGAATAAGAGAAAAAAAAGAAAAGGTTCATAATTAATTCTTTTTATTAAGTATATTGTCTATGATTATGAAAAGTAATAAGAGAAGCAAGAAAAAAAAAGGTTTTCTTTTAAATCATTTATTAAAAAAGAATGAGTAACTTTTTATCTTTTGTTAGAATTGTAATGAATAAGAAATAAAAAATGCTCTAAATATTCTAATATTTATAGAAAAAGTTCTCATTTAAAATTACAATAGTTATTTTTCGAAAAATCAATATTCTAAGCGTATGTTTATTCTATTTATTTGAAAGAAATTAATGAATAGTTAATTAGTCACCTAAGGCGCGATCAAAAAAAACATCAAATGAATTATCCTAAAGGAATCTATCCGTATGTTTTTTTGTACTTGTAATTATTTTATTCACAATTGATTTCTTTGTTAGAAATGATCCTATTCTAATTGCATCACCATATCCATTTAATACATCAAAGTTATCACATATCGAATGTTTTAGTAATGATCAAGGTATTATTCTTTCATTGACAATCATTGCTAGAATGTTAGATAAAAATATATCGTCATTACAATATACAAAAGATAATATAATAAGAAATGGAAGTATTACTTTAATAATTCCTACACCATTTAATTATTCGGAATTATATTCAAAAATTGAATGTCGTTCAAAATATCATTATGGTGTACAAAAATTTAGTGAACTCGATATATTTTCTGTAGTTGAAATACGTCAAAATGAATTTCTTTCTATAAGTACTTATACAAATCAAAAAGTAACAATTCATTGTCTAACATATGGAACAAATGTTTGTATGTATACAAAAGAAAAATAAATAATAGAAAGATTATTATTTTTTTTTTGTTCTAGTTATTTCTTGGGATTTTAATTATGATTTATCAAATGATATATTTCGTTCTTTACCTATTGGTATTCGTATAGATCATAAATTTACTCTTAATGATACGTTAATTATTGATCATGTTTCGTATTCTGATCATCATGGTTATTATCGATGTTATGCTACAAATAAATTATTTAATATAACTTATGAAGATACAAGTATAATTTATTTAAATGTTAAAAAAAGTTCTATATGGATACCAATTGTAATTATATGTATAGTAATTGGAATATGTATTTTATTACTGATTTTATGTTCGAAATATTGTCAAACAAGAAAACAAAATAATCAAAAAACTTCTGAACAAGTTATAGAAAATATTCATACTCCTTCTTATTCTGATAATTCAGCTCAATCACAAGGATCATTATTATCTAGTCCGAATATATCATCTCAATTTATTCTTGATAATCCATTTCTTGATCCAAATGTTCAACCGATCTTATTAAATAAAAAATATATTAATAAACTGCAAGAATTTTTATAAAATCTTCTCTTGTGAAATTTAATAAAAATTATATGTTTTGATTTGATCAATTGTAGTTTTCTTTTCTCATTTATTTGATTAAAAGAAAATATACAAGTCAACGTAATAAGATGTGAAAGTCAATAGGAGATTCTCTTTATTCGATTACTCAGATATTAATAAATGACATTTTCAATAAAATTCTTATCTGATATAAGGTGCCGGAAAAGCAAAATTTTTCATTTTTTTTATACATGGTTCGATAGAGCTCGCCGAGCTGAGCAAGAATATGCCAATTTTTATATTTTTTCGAAAGGTTTTTGGCGAAAGTTTTCGATTTTTTTCTAGAGTGCTCAATGATCCATTTTTATATGTCCCAAGGAATGAAAACACCATTTAAAACTGAAAAAAACATTAAAAGATAATTTGTATTTAATTTTGTTTTCAAGAAAATAGATCATTCAGCGCTTTGAAAAAAATCGAAATTTTCCAGCAAAAACTTTCGAAAAAATATAAAAACGGACATATTGTTACCCACCTCGATGAACTCTATCGAACCATGTATAAACAAATGAAAAAAAAACAATCTGGTACATTTTTGAAATTCTGCCATCTTGCATTTATTGAAAATTTACAAAGATTATAAATTAACTGTATAGTTCTTTTTTGATTTTATTTCATAGATCATATCAAGCAGTTGTAATTTTTTGTGCAAAAAAAAGATCTAAGAATGACTTTTTTATACCAACAATTTAATAATCGATATGAAATAAACACAATGTTTTGATTGTATTTTATTCTTCGTGAGAAGACAAAAACAAATAAAAAGAATCTGCAATGTATTGGGCAGGCAATAAACGCATTAGGATGAAATATAAACGGAGGGAGATAGAGATAAAGAAACAAAAAAAAACAATAAATCATCCCTAAAAATGTTTTGCACATTATTTTTATGTTATTTTTTTTATTGCGTTCTATTTACAAATAACAAATAGTAAGAAAAGAGAGATTTTTTATAATTTTGATCAATTGTGCCACATCAACGACAAAAAAAAGAAACGTACAGATGATGAAATATATTTTGTTTCATTAACAGACAAAAAAAGAAAGAAAATGAGAAAGGAGCAGACAAACAAACAACATCACACACAATATTGATATTCATTATCATTCGAGAAAAAAAAGTAATATGACCAGTGTATTATGTAAAAAAAAGATGAATAAACATATTTATTATAATATGTATGCGCGTTGACAAATATAGAGAAAGAGATAAAAATTAAAGATGAAATGCAAAAAACAGAAACGAGAAAAATTCATCCATTGTTTCTCTCATGCATTCGTATAATTTGAAAATCTGACGCGCATTTGGTCTAAAAATCAACAATATAATTTTTTTTGTAATTTCAAAATTTAAATATACCTTTGACTGGAAAATTTTTTCTTAGGCGGTGTTCAATCACGATTAAATGATTTTGTTTCATTTGTTTGTTGATTCTTTATTCTAGTATTATCATAGTGACCATTACGCATATTTGTACTTGGTTCAGATGCTGTTTCTCCTTCTTCACCTTCTTTTTGATCACTATCATTTATTGAATGATGACGAAAATTATTATTCTTATTACTACCACTTCCATTGACTATTGGTTGTCTTTGTTGTTGATTTTGTATAATTGATGCATCACTACGTTTGGAATGTTTTTTATTTGTTGGACGTTGTTGCTGATAATGTTCATGAGAATAATTATAACGATTATTGTAATGTCTTTATATATAAATGGGAATAATATATAAAGGAATGCGAAAATGAAAACTTACTTTAGAGGATGTTCATAATAGTAATTACTGGATAGATCATGCTTATGTGAATTACGACTACCACCATGTGCTGCTCAACGAACGGAACCATAATAATTATGCGTACCAGACATTTGCATTGTATCACATTCTAAATAAATATTTAATACGAGTACTGAGATTAAATAAAACAAGTTAGTTTTATAAAAACATTTTCTCTATTATGTTTCTATTTTCAAAAGAAGGATTATCTATTTCATATCAGATACTTCCCGATGAATAGTTATTTAGAAATACAAAAGCATAATCATGTTGATTGTCAAATCTAATAAAATTCAAGAACTCACGATCTGATTTTTTTCTTGACTTATTTCAATTTATGAATTAGAAGCGATCAATTCTAAAACATGAAAGATAATCCTTGGTGATTTTTTTTCGTTATCATCATTTATTTAAGTTAATGCGACCGGTAAAATGGTCAGCATCAGATAAACTTTTATATGCACAAGAACAATATGAAAGATTACCTTACATTGGTTGAACATAATTATTTCTATGATGGTGTTGTTGTTTTTTTATTTATTTTTGTTGATTCATTTTCTATTTGTACAACAGTAGTTTCATTATCATTTTTTATTGCAACTTTTTCATCTAATATGCTATTACCGGAATTTTTGATTTTACAATTTCTTTTGCCAATATTTCCGGTGTTGGAGTTAATACAGATGTTTCATTTGATTTTTTTATTGATACTTCTTCATTAGTTGTCTTCGGTTTCTCTAGTGAAGAATTAATCTCATCAATAACTGATGTTTTTGTTTGTTCAAATGATTGATTCGTTTTTATTATTATTTGTATTTGTACAATTCTTTTTCGATTGTGCTCTATTATTTGTTGTAGGTGCTAATGGTATATCAGATGTATTAACCGTATTACAAGTTGTATATTGTTGTTGATCGATTTATAAATTTGAATCATAATACATATTTTCATTATCGTAATGCGATAAATTTGTATGATTAGTAGTTTTATATAATTTCGCAGTTGTATTTATATCAGATCGTACACCATTAATGATGGTATAAATGCTGTATTTATTGTTTGATATCGTTGTTTATGATCATTGATATTTATTCTTTGTTGATATGATTCTGATTGACGACGATCATTTATTTGTTGTTGAGATTTATATATCATTGATTCTTGTGGTGTTGAATTGATAGATTATCGTTAGTTTTATTTAACGTCAATGAATTTTGTTTAAAACGCGAATCTAATTGAATTAAAAAAAAGAAAAAATGAATACATTCAAAATGAATATTAAAATTTACTTGTTTGTTGTCGATCATTATTACGTGTTTTTGTTGATGATTGTTTATTATAACGATTTGGTTCTTATGTTGAAAGATCATCTGAATGTAATTGTTGACGATGTCGCTGATGATTATCTATTGATTTGTCCCAATTATCATAATAGTCTGTACAATCACGTTTATCAGAAATTTTTGAAGAATTTTTAGTTTGAATTGAATTTGGTTTTTTTCGAAGGTGGTAGTAGTTTTTTAGATTTTCTTGTAACTGGTTTTCTGTCATGTTGAGATCGTGAACTTGATCCACTTTGGGAATGATTATATTTATTTGATAAAGATTGTTCTTCATTTTCTGGATGACTACCAGATCTAAACGATAACGTTTATTAAATGTCATTTTACAAAGAAGTGTTCAATAAAATAATGTGTTTTGTAAATATTTTCACTCTTAAATCTATACTTCGTATAACTCTTGAAATAACAGATATGTCTACATCAATTGTTCACTTTAAATGGTCTATTGTTTTTTCTTCTATAAATATTATAAATACTGCTCTTCTTTGAATGAATTATATTAATGATGTTACAAGATAATGAAGATTTTAAACAAATTATTTTTCTAGGTGTAAATTCTTTCCTATGTATAACACATCTAAAAAATAAAGATAAAATATAGAGTAAAGAAATTACTTTCTATCAAAACGTAATCTTTTATTTTTTTTTGAGTAGTTCACAAAAAATCACGATACTCTAGGTAAATATAATATAAAATAATATTTTTTATATATATCGTTTGTTGTGTGATCTTTTTTTTGATGATACAGTATATAGAAATGATGATAATGATAAGAACACTAGTTAACGTAAAAAAATGTATCCTTATTCTTTATTCTAACTTTATTTTTGTAAATAAAGTAAATCTTTACCTTTATTTATAAAGTCAAGATAAAGTAACACCTCTATTATTGATTGAACATTTTATCGTCATTCACTAGTTTGATATTTTTTGTAAATATCCTTCGTTTTTGTCACGCATGAGTTACTTTTATATTGATCGTATCTTTTCTTTTCTTTTCTTTACCTTTGATTTATGTATAGTTGTCATATATTTTGATGATCATAATCGTATCTATACGAAAGCTAGTATTTCAAATAGTAGACATGTGATCGATAAATTTAAGCAATCGAACAATAGATTAGTAATACTTGTTTTGCACAACACGCAGGCATAGGTATCAAGGAAAAAGTAATAAAAAAATATATCGATATAAAGCAATATTTTTATAATATGCTTCTTTTGTGTATAGAATAATGTTAATATAAACAACAAGGATATTCTTTGTTTTTATCAAGGGAACGCAAGGCTATTATATTTTAATAACCTTCAAGATTAGTCATTTTTTTTTGTATCTATTTTTTAACTAATGAAAACGCCTTGTTTTGCCTTGAAATAGAAGAAACGATATATTTTCATTACTCTCTCTTTCTCTCTTCCTCTCCTGCCTTCATAGTGACTATATAAGACTGAGTTTATCTTTGCAAAATTAATATTACCATACAATAGTTACTCTTTCATTCAATACAAACAAGTACAATGGTTGACAGCAAGACTGTAGTATGTATCTTGGTTTTAATAGTTATATGTTCAACAATTTGCAACGCCCGCTCCTTCAAAAACGTTGATGAAGATGCATCTGACAAAACTGCTGAGCTGTTTATGAGAAGATTTCTCCAACACTATGCGAAGCGTATCCTTCATTCATTTTAACTATGATCTGTGTTATTTAGTATGCTTTCGTCAAGTACATGAGATTCACTAAAATATTTGAATAGAATGATACTAAGAATCATTCATTTGTTACGAATTTCTTTATTAATATATACAGTTCGATTGCTTTTATTGTAAATAAAAATATATTCGAGGAAAGAATTTGTTTGAGTTATTCACTAGTCCCATCTTTATGGATTATGTGTTAGAAATTTGAAGTTTTTCGTAATAGTAAATGAATACTGAATAATGTGTTGATCATAAGTGTACATTAACTACATATTTATTGAATGCTGAATGATCTTTTCTATTGTTTTCTGTAATGAACTAGTATCTGAACAGAACATTGATTAGAATTATTCATTATCAATACAGACTCTAGTCTCATCACCATTGTCCGGTTTGTTGTTAACCGTGCAAATATTTGAACAGAATTATGCTAAAAATTATTCATTTACAGTGTATTCAGTAAGTGTGATAAATCTCGAATTTTAACTATAGAGGGGAATATATTTGACTAGAATCATTATTAGAAATATTCATTTTTAGTGTATCTACCAGTCAAAACGAATCTCAAATTGTTTGTTCTAGCATGGCATATATCTGAATAGAATACTGCTGTTGAATATTCATTTGGAATATATTTATCAATCATGTATAAACTCTCAAATCTTCTTGAAAAGTCATATAACAATTGAATAGAGTTATCCTTAGAATCATTCATGTAGTGTAAAATTTTTATTCCTATTATTACAGTATCTGTGTGTTTTGAAATTCTTACATTATATTCAAACAGAATATTTGTTAGAAAAATTCTATTATTATCCGACGTTCAATCATTTGAGTGATCGAAACTTTGCTTTCTAAAGAAATAAAATATCTGAATAGAATGATCGTTTCCGCTGTTCATTTTCTACGAATTTCCTGTACATAAAACAATTCCTGTCTCGTTCTTCAGTGAATAAGATTTTTGACTAATATTATCCTGACTAAAACTATTTATTTAATTTATACTATAGAATCATATTGCAACTTTAATCACATTTTGAGAAACGAAAAAGATATTTGAACAAAGTATGACAGTATAAAATATTCATTTTTCATAAGATACTTAATTATTGTTTAAAAAGAAACTATTTTCTCGAAGAGTTATCCGTATCTGGATCTGCTGATGACTGCAATATTCATTTTCTGTGCGACTATACCTTACGATACTTATTAAATTAATTTTTGTTGCTGTAATTATAATATTCCTATAACACTAGTGTTCTACAATTCATATATTGAACTATCTTTGATTACACATACAATGGCAAATGTTCTGTTAAAACCGTCAACATATTTGAATGAATCTCTTGTTCGCTCAATTTATATTACACGTGAGGATAATGCATATACTCTGGTACAACTAATAATTTATATGTTCTTCAATATACCAGTATATACGTTTTCTACGCAATATTCATTATCGCCCATGCTTTGATCAAATACTTTCTTCTAAGAATATTAGTTCGATTTCAACAAAATAGTTGTATCATAGCTTGGTATGAGACATTCATAATCGCTATCTCTCGACTATCTAATTTTATAAAAACTTGATTTCAGACAAACGAAAATACTTGAACATAATATCTAACTAAAACTTATTCATTGTCCATTGACTTATCAATCTTTAAGCATAATGTAAATCCTACATTTGGTTGAATAAAGTATATAAATATGATGTTTGTTAAACGTGTTCATCTATGATTTATTTTAAGATGTGCTAATGTGAGTTAGAAATCTCAATTAAATGCTAAAAAAATATTTGAACACAATCTTACTATAATTTATTCATCTTTCGTTTGTTTGTGAATGTTAAGCTGCTCTAGAAATTATTCTTTAAACGAAATAGAATAGTAGAATGAAATCTTCCTGTGATTTATTCACCTATCACCTTTTTGTAAATGATAAATTGTTTCAAAAATTGTTCTTCGAACCAATTAAGATACAAGAACATAATCTTACTGTGACTTATTCATCTATGATTTGTCTGTGAATGTTTAAGTATTGCAGAAAATGCTCTTTGAACCAAGTAAAATACTAGAATACAATCTTATTGTACTTTATTCGTCTATCATTTGTTTCCAAAAGTTAATCTGTTTGGACATCTTTATTCGAACGAAGTTAAATATTGAAACAGAATCTTCCTATCACTTATTCATCTATCATTTGTTTGTGAATATTAGACTGTTCTAAAAATTGTTCTTCGAACAAAATAAAATACTAGAACAGAAACTTGCTATGACTTATTCATCTATCATCTGTTTGTGAATATCAAACTGCTCTTGAAATTGGTTTTTGAAAGAAGTAAAATAATAGAAAAAGATCCTGATATGACTTATTCATCTATCACTTGTTTACGAAAGTCAAAATGTTACGGAAATTCTTTTTCGAACGACGTAAATGACTAGAACAGAATCTCAAGTTATAACTTATTCATCTTGCATTTGTTTTTGCATGGTAAACTATTCTAGAAATTATTCTTCGACCGAAAACAAATACCTGTACCGAATCTTGCTATCACTTATTCGTCTATCATTTGTTTGTGAATGTTAACCTGTTTGGAACAGTTTCCTCCAACGAACTAAAATACTAGAACAGAATCTTGCTATCACTTATTCACCTATCATTTGTTCGTGAATGTTAAAGTGTTCTATAAATTCATCTTCGAACGAACTAACATACTAGAATAGAAACTTCTTATGATTTATTCATCATTCATTTGTTTCTGAAAGTTAAACTGTTCTAAAAACTGTTTGTCGAACGAAGTTAAGCACTAGAACAGAATTTTATTATACTTTATTCACGATTCATTTCTTTGTTAATGTTGAGCTGTTCTAGAAACTGTTCTTCGAATGAAGTAAAATACTAGAACAGAATCTTGCTATGACTTATTCATCTGTCATCTGTTTATGAATGTTAAATTTCTCGTGAGATCGTTTTTTGAACAAAGTAAAATACTAGAATACAATGTTTCTATGATTTATTCATATATTATCTCTTTGTTAAATTTAAACTGTTCTACAGCTTGATCTTCGAACGAAGTAAAATACTACAACAGAATCTTCTTGTGATTTATTCATCTATCATCTGTTTGT